>NW_017550621.1:46876-64424 GCF_001854935.1 Bemisia tabaci | reverse complement strand
TTTTTTTTTTTTTTTTTTTTTTTTTTTTTTTTTTTTTTTTTTTTTTTCATTTTTGTTTTTTTAAAGTTAATTATTTTATTTTTTTGAGTTTTAATTTTACTTATTTTTTACCTTTTATTTTATTCTTTATTCTGAAAGGAGAAGTAAATGAATAAGCAGTTATTTTCCTTTATTAACACTGCTTCTTAAGAATGGTGGAACCAAGTATTTATATTTTCTTTTTTCTTTAATACTTTTTTCAAAATTAGCCTCAAATGCGTCCACCTTAAATGCATATTCGGAGTAGATGGTACTTTTTGCAAAATATGAAGACGTGCTTAAGAGGCCCACGCATTGTTTATTTAAGGCAGGCACAATAAATTCCGCAACAAATTGTAATTCATTTTCTTAAATTTCTGGAATAGCTCAATCAATGGAAAATGCCGTAACTATATTACTCCTATAAAAAAGTAGTAAAAAGTAGAAAAAAAGTGAAAAGTAAAGAGAACGAGGCAAAAGAGGGACGAACAAGAGGGAAGGAGAGGAGAAAGAAGAGTGGGAATAATGGAGAAGAGAAGGAGGGTGGCTCCCATGTATTCAGTATTTCAGTAAGTACCTAAACATAAGTAAAAAAAATTATTTGCCAGAAACATCGTTGCTCCGGAGAGAGGATAATACTTCAAGCAAAGTGGAGCGGGCAGGGGGGGAGGGATAATACCGGGGTAAGGCCCCTCCCCCCCCTGTAAGGGAGATGTAAGTTGGGTCAAAGTTTATCAATCGTAAAGAAAGAAAAATAATCCCCCCCCCCNCCCGCCATATCTGTCTTACAGGAAGAGGCATATAGCCAGTATGTTATAAAGAAAATTTGTCTTTTTGATGTATTTATACATTTCAACTGTTTTTGGCGCGTATACGTAGTATACCGCCTTTGCGATCGTTTCGAACCCTGCTCGATACAATAACCGAGTCCCTTAGTTCCTTAGCGAAAAGTGACTACCGCGAACTTCTGAGATTTTCCAAAGCGTGTAAAAAGTTTATTTATCCGTCAATAATTATGATTTAAAGTTGTTTCTCATTCTGGGGCTCTCTAGTTTATGTGCAGTGAATACCAAGAGTCTACGTTACTTGGTTTTTTTAAAAAAAGCCTAAGAATACGCAGCGCTGATTTAAAATATGCATATATAAGCAGAATCAAGCGAACTGATTCGAGGATGGCTGACCAGTTCGGCACTCCTTGAATGAAAATTTCACTCACTCCGTTTTGCTCAAAACGTTGCTTTGACTGATCTCCACACCCCTGTTATGCTTTTCAAAATTTGGTAGCACTGATCTGATAGCCACGGCCATTCTGGATAACCGTAAGTGCAATCTGTGATGAGCCTCCAAACTCATTAGACCATTTGCTAAACATGGTTCATACAGGAATCCACTTACCTCTCTCCTCCCCACGCGCTTGATCACTGCGTCGGCATCTCATCGGCGCTCGTCGGGTATAAGAATGGACTTGGGTCCGGGCGCGGCGGAGACCCTCGCCCTATTACTCACGCTTAATTAACCCTTTCACCGTCACGCTAGGATTCATCCAATTTTCCCAAAAAATTGTTTCGCGTGTATTTAGCAATTTTTTCCTTACTCTCCGTTAAAACACGAATAAAAAGAGGCCTCATTTATAAAAATCGGCCAAATAGAAGAGAAGTTACAGTAATCGAAATCCGAAGAAATGAACAAAACCTCGACTTCTCGATACAAAAAATAAAATGAAGGGGATAAAAAGAAATGTATAAATTACAATTAAATATGACCTCAGAATTTGACAAGCAATTCAATTATATACCTAACGCTGAAAAAACTGGGAGAAATTACAAAAAATTCGCCTCTTGCAAGGGGCTTCTTTGTAAGAATTTTGACCTGAAGAGAAGGGTCGAATAACAGCAGTACTCCATACAATACACGGTGTGCCTGAACGAGTTAAACATTTTTTATACGTCCAAATGGAAAAATCTTTATATTTTTAACTACAGTGTCTCTTGAATCGTTTAAGCCCCCCCCCCNAAAAAAAAAAAAAAAAAAAAAAAAAAAAAAAAAAAATCCGTCGAGATTCTGGAACGTAAAGGCGCTTTAAGAGCATTCTGGGGCTATAATAGCTAAATCACCGTTAGTAAATCCCGTTATATTATTAAAAAGAAATTGACTCCATAGTTTAATTCCTTAGTTTCTTGAATACGATTATTTTAAGCGCTTAAACATTTATACCACCAATTTTAGCCATGGGGTGATTTCCTGAGAGCCGATAATATCACGAATTTCTCATAGAACCCTTCAACAGTGGCTTGCTTTTTTGGCAGCCGATTTGGCCATCGAACCGGGGCTTAAATGGAAGCTGATAATAACCCAAAGCTCTGAGAAAAATTTTGAGATGGGTATAAGAACGGTTTGTTGTAAGTAACGAGGAGAGGCGGGCAAAGCGGGTAAAATCCGCTCTAATTTTTACAGTTTTTCTGTTGAATTAATGTTGCCGCGGGCTTCTGACTGTGTCCACACATAGTTTCTGTTCAGCATATCGATACATAAGTATTTACACACGTAGAATCTAATTTTTACGTCAGGGAGTCGACAAATTTCGATTTTTTCGATCTTATACGGAAAATTGATGGTTTTTCGGGATTGAAATTATTATTGTTTCATGAAAAATAAATGCACCCAAAATGACTATAGCATATTGATTTTTACACATTTGCACTCACGAAATTGCGGTTGGTAAATTCAACGAGTGGGTGCATCGACCTGGTATATCAAGTTTCTGCAATTTTTTACGGCAAATCAGTAGATTTTCGGGATGTAGATTGCTTACTTTCAATTCATGAATGTATAAAGCAACGACATGGTTGAACTTCTTTGCATGGAAAGACGTTTAAAATAACAAAATCAAGACATATTTAATGTAATTGCATTTATATCGAGTCAATTCATTTTCAATAATATAACGGGATTTATACTACCGGTGATTTGGGTATTTTAGCCCCAAAATTCCTTTAAATCGACTTTATCTTCTAGGAGTTCGACAGAATTTTTCCTTTCTTCGCTTAAATTATTCCGTAGCACTTTTCTTCAAGAATCTGATAAGATTTTGCTTGAAGCAGATCAAAAAACTTAAATTCGATCGAATAGCTTTCTACATTCACAATACACGGTCTCGTCAAGGTGCGTCGGTGACCTCGCAGTGTTGGATCGTGAATTCTCTTGTTGTGCTGCTTGCCTATTTTGAAATCTCTGTAAATGAAAACTAAAGGGGTTGATATGTGCGAGTTAGTGACGCGCCTTATCAACACATTGTGTTGGAGTTCACTGCTTGCTTTTTAATGTTAAAGTGTATACAGGTCAATTCGTAATGATAGGTACATAGCAACGGACGGGAACTTTCGGGCCCCCGTAAGCTTAGTGCGTGCGTGCGGCATGTCGCTTCGGCAGTGTAGAGGACGCGCGCGCGTCCTCCTAGTGCTTGCTCTAGTGTTTCTCGTTGCGCGCGCTTTTCTCGGGTGTTTTGCGGCTTATTTGTTGCAGATACGACCTAACGGCCGAAATTTTCGTTCTAAGGACCGTAACTCGGCGTTTTTCATGGGAAAACAGTGTTATCGAATCTAAAAATCTCAAATTTCAACCCGTGTCACTTAAGTCGTTTGAGCACCGGGTAAAAATTGTTTGAAATATTTTTCCTTGTACGAGGCTTCTAATGTATCCACACATCAACTTTTAAGACGAGGACCTTCTTCGAATTCGAAAATTTAAAAAATAAGAAACACCCTAAAGGAGGGCTCTTACCACTGTAGGGGAGAAGTAAGTTGGGTCAAAGTTTATCAATCGTATAGAAAGAAAAATAATTCCCCCTACATATGACCCCGCCATATCTGCCTTACAGGAAGAGGCACTTGAGAGGAATTGTTTGGATTGCAGGGGAGGAGGTAAATAGGGGGAAAGGGGGGGGGGAATCACATTAAAATTGGTAAAATGTAAGGAAGAAGAAAAATCCCCAACTTAAAATACCATCATAACCGCGGCGTGGAGAGAAGAGAACAAAGTAAAGTCAGTAAGATACGCTAACGGTCATGATAGTATAAATAAAGCCCCCCCCCCTCCCCGCCCCCAGAAAACCATTTGGGGCTTTGTGAAAGATGTGTAAAAATACTACAGGAATAGCTGAAAAAATCACCGTAAACCGCGCTTCAATATCTAGATCTGGTACCTCGTAACAGCCGGAGTTCGACATTAAAACACCTGCAAAAATGGGTGAAAATCGGGGACTTTGCCACCCCCCATAACTCGAAACCGGTGCGTATACTCGATCTGAAAATTAAATATGTGTAAAGGGTCACCTAAGGATGAAAAATAACCTCACTTCGACCCCGATTTCGAGGGCCCAAAAGCGGGCCACTTTATGCACGGCTCTTTCAGCTTTGTTCTCCTCATTTTTTTTCGTTTGATGAATACCTGATCATTCCCTTTCTTTCAAAATTACAATACCGTGCAACTTTCTATTTGGTAGTAATTTATTAGCCTCACTCTCCTGAAATTGAATTCTAAAATTGAGCTATTTAGATTAAAAAGTTTCGAACTTTCAAAAATACTGATTTTAAGAGGACTATATACTGTGATGAGTTAAGTAATGATGGATTGAATTGATTTTTGTGACTTTGCAGGTACATTATCCCCTCTGCAGTCTCAGAATGACTTCTCATTCGGTCACCCTGACTCATCTTTCTCTTCGATAAGACCCCTGTCCTTTGATTCCCAATCTCTCACCCCAACCCCTCCCACATCAGAAACGATGACTAATTTCTGGAATTCATTCATCAGCGAGAAACCTACCTCCAGTTCATCCTCCCTGACAGGTTTCCTTGCTCCTGGTGGACAACTACCTCCCTACATTCAGAGAAAAAACGTTTCTAAGACAGCTCTTCAGCCAACAGGTCGGCCAACCATCCAGAAAGTCAATTTATCACCACCTTTCAGGAATGGACAAACTCTTCAGACAGAGGACACACTGAGCCATCCTAAGTCAAACCAACGACCCTCTTTGCACAGCCGGCCAACTCCTCTAGCGGAGCAGCCAAAGACAAATCATTCATCGCTCCTACGCAGTGGGCCTACACCTCAGGCTGAGGACCTACATGGCCATCCGCGGCTTGCCAAAAGCCCGTCGTATGATAGGGAAAACCCCCCATACGAAAGGGAGAACAATCCCCAAAAATTTCCTAGCTACCAAATTCACGATTCTCCTCCTAGAGCCATAACGACGAGAGTCAATAAGTTTAAGCCGAAGTTTCAAGAGACCCCCAAGCACTCAGAAAACGTGAACTGGTATTTCAGTAACTATAATAATTCGAACCTCGACCCATATGTTGGGCCGAATTTTAAAAGATCTGGTTCAAGATGCAGCCATAATGATTGGGTTGTGCTAATTTTAATGCTGTGCGTCTCATACACTATGAATTGAAGAGTTACTAACAGGAGGTGACCATCATATTTGCAGCTTACTTGTCAATTTGCAAAACTTAAAGATCATACAATTGGTTCCAAAAGCCGTTGAACTATGAAATGTTTACTGCTTTGAATATAATTCTGTCTGGTTGCCAGCTACTTAAAAATGTGACTTTGAGGTAAACATAAGTATTTTCAGACGATAGTTGAAATAAAGAGAAAGATGAAAAGTCCCTCGCTTCAGTAGAGAAGATCAAGAATGATCTCAATCCCGGCAGGTAGTGTATCTATTCTTAGAATTCAAATACATTCAAATTTTGACTCTGTGGCGCATAACAATACTTTAGCCCTTTTACCCAGCAGCTCTTCTGAAAGTCCATTTAATGATAGGATCCATTCATCCAAAAGAATCTTGGTAGAAGAGACGACCATGCACTTACCATAAAGTTATGGTTGCATATGTATCTACTGTTGCAGCATCCCTAGTGGCAGGCTTCAATTTATTTACCTATTTATTTTTTTTAAAAAAAGTAAAGAAAAGATAAGGGATTACATAACGGTGCGGCACAATGATTATCTAACGAAAGTGGTCGATTTTGGTCAAAAATACCCATTTTAATTATCTTGTTATATAATGAACGATGTGGTTGTTATATAAACAATTCATAAATGATAGTTAAATGTTCCTGGTTTCTGGTATGAAATACCTGTCCTGAGAAGCGTAGGAAAATGGATTTCCTAAATCAAACTATTAAACACATACCTATGGAAAAATGGGAAAATTTATTTCTCGTTTATTTATCACGTACACATTGCATTATATAATAATTTCTAGTAGCATGTGGCCGCTTCGCGGCACGACGCGACGGTACCTGCTAAAGAGGTTGTCCCATTTTCCATAGGAAGTTCCATAGAAATTCAGGAATCATAACATATCATCGGAGAAGCCTAAATCCGGTGTCATTTCTCGTCTAGCCCCCCAGGGGGAGGGGAAGCAGGGGGTCAAAGGTCAAACGCTCCGACCGCCATAACGTTTGAACGAATCGTCGCGTCGTATCAACTTGATCTTGGCCTCAAATGAAAGCTCTTGACGAGACCTTTCATTTGATGTATAGTAGTTCAGTTTTTCGGGGTTTGCTCTTAATGAGAACGCATGAATCATTACAAAAACCAATTTAAATGAAAGCCCTTGATTCAAGCTTTAAAACGAGCTATCGTTGAACTTGGGGAAATGAATGGTTCAAAAGTTATGACCGCTCAAAGTTGGCGTGGCGCGCTAATTTCGAAGCGCGCGTAGTGTATACTCGCGTGCCACCCCTCCCTACCTATCTCCCTGAGGCCCGCTTCAATTGATAACGGATACAGAAAGGTCCAAAGCTTCTTTCACCTAAAGAATGACCAGTCATTAGTGTTAAATTACTTTTATTCCCAACGAAAAAGGGGAAATAAAAATAAATAAAATGCTAATAAACGATAAGACGCTGGTATACATTATTTTTTCGCCCCCCCCCCTCAATGATTTAATATTTGATGTAGCCAAATCAAGCCTCTCATCATTACGGTATCTGATTATTCCCAAGCAGGTAAATCTTGATGAGAGGGAAATAGATCGGAGAGAGATGAGGGAGAGATATTCAGTAGTAAATGCGAGTTTTAAGTGCTGGTCGGCTACTTGCGTACCAAACCCTATGAATATTATCTACAGCTTTTGAGTGTATTTTGTGGTAAAAGCAGATTGATTTGGCTATTATATATTAAATCATGGAGGGGAGGGCGAAAAAATAATGTATACCAGCGTCTTATCGTTTATTAGCATTTAATTTATTTTTATTTCCCCTTTTTCGTTAGGAATAAAAGTAATTTAACACTAATGACTGGTCATTCTTTAGGTGAAAGAAGCTTTGGACCTTTCTGTATCCGTTATCAACGGAAGCGGGCCCCAGGGGGAAAGGTAGGGAGGGGTGGCACGCGAGTATACACTACGCGCGCTTCGAAATTAGCGCGCCACGCCAACTTTGAGCGGTCATAACTTTTGAACCATTCATTTCCCCAAGTTCAACGATAGCTCGTTTTAAAGCTTGAATCAAGGGCTTTCATTTAAATTGGTTTTTGTAATGATTCATGCGTTCTCATTAAGAGCAAACCCCGAAAAACTGAATTTTTTGGGCTTGAAAAATCAAAAAATGATTTTTTTTTACGTTGAAAAATTATCAATAATACACACTACTATACATCAAATGAAAGGTCTCGTCAAGAGCTTTCATTTGAGGCCAAGATCAAGTTGATACGACGCGACGATTCGTTCAAAAGTTATGGCGGTCGGAGCGTTTGACCTTTGACCCCCTGCTCCCCCTCCTCCTGGGGGGCTAGCCGAGAAATGACACCGGATTTAGGCTTCTCCGATGATACGTTATGATTACTGAAAGTATGGATGGAATAGCTTTTGCGGCCATTTCCTATGGAGAATGGGACAACCTCTTTGAACCGAAGGATCGAAAAGTCACCTCATCCTTCTTACAAAATTATTTTTAAGCTATGTTACTCTAAAATTTTCTTATGATTAATCTCTTTCAATAATGAACTATCGATCAAACATTTCAAAACCTCAGCAATGGCCATGTCAGTAATCAATGAGTTCATTAAAGCACAAACTTTAAGGTATTTATATATTTTTCTCTCAATATGTTAACTCAAAAATTGATTGACCACTTATCTACGTTGTAAAATTTAAAACTGTCTTTTTTCATTTTGAATCCTTCCTTAAAGTGAGCAATAAATTTTCGCTTCTTAAAAATTGGTATTTTTCATTTCATAGAGCATGCAAATTTGATTGATTTCAGCAAAATGAAGCTTGGGACGATGGGACGTGATTTTTTTTTTTTTTTTTTTTTTTTTTTTTTTCACCTTTCTGAAATTTGTATTGAAAAATATGTTCATGATGGGCAACCAGATAAGGTATGAATCAAAAAACAACTTTTCACGTTTTCTCATCAAAATCTCAGGTGAAAAACGATTTACACATCAGGAACTTTAGAAATCAACTAATGTACAAGATATTGACAAGTATTTTCAGCACACATTAAATGAAGGTTAGATCATACAAATAACGTTTTGCCATTTCACCAACTTTAATAGTAAATATTTTTGTCATGTTGAGTTGATTTCCAGACTTCTTGTTGTGTAGTTTGTTTTCCTCGTGACATTTTGAAGAGCGAACATATTGAGTAGAGTCCTAAGTCATACTTTTCTTGCCTGGTGACCCACTTGAAACAATTACCTTCTGCCACAATATCATTTGTTGGATGGAGTTCTATTCATTCTCTCCCCTAAGGCAGTACCTAATTTGTATTAATTTAGGTGTTCATAAGTAATTTTAAAAAAAGGAAATTCTTTTTTTTTCCAAGCAGCCTCGATAAAGGACCATTTCAACCCTTGTTAATCATACGGTGCCAGAATGAGCCATTTTCCTTGAAATCCTTTTCGCCCAGCTCCGAAATGTGAGGAGGAGGGGGGGGGGGCAACAGAGGGAAATAAAAAGTTTCAGGAAAGTGCAAAATACTTTCCAAGTGTTCCATAATTTTCAAAGGAAAAATTACAAATTTTTGCAGCAATATTTGGTTGTTCGAAAGTTGCAAAATTTTGCAAATGAGTGGTAAGAAAGTTGCGAATACGGGGAAAGAAAGTTGAAGATTAATTGAAGTTTTTGGGTTGGAAATAGCAACTTAGGGGGAAGGGGGGGGGAGTGTAGAGACTTATTGAACGCCTTTCGTTTTAAAAAGGCAGAGTTTGACGCATTTATGCAAAACAGTGTGAGGAGACGCCCAATTTTCCCAGACAATTCATCATTAGAGGGGGAAATTGGCAACGTCAGGAGGAGCACCGACTTTAGGGAAAACGCTGATGTCCGCTGGGAAATGCGCGCCGCCGGCCGACCCGAGCGTAGGGAGCTAGGCCACTTGCTCCGACGCTCGAGGAAAGTCAGTCTTCGCAACACGGTCGTCTTGTGCATGTGCTCAGGGCTCCGGCCTGCACATGCGCATCATTGACGAGCCGACAAATCAGACGAACGACTCCGGTTCGCTTTTCAGCACCGTCCATCTTTTTTTAGTCTTTTTTCCCCTTTTTAGCTATCCTCTCAGTCTTGTCGAGTTCTTCCAACTGATAGAATAGCCAATTCAGAAAATATATCGAAATTCAGTGAAAGACAGACTCTTTCTCTCTTTGTTGACTACGTCTTTCATTTTTGAGAGGGTCAACCACTGCCCCCCAAAGAGCACCCACTGTTGTGTTGTGTAGGTGGTCTGCACGAGATCTCTCTATTTAGAGACGTCCCGTCGGCTGATATCACGACGCTCCAGCTACGTACCCTTATCGACCCGAAATCAGGGTCATCACAACAGGCGTGACTAAAAATTACATTTCAAAAAGCGCACGAGTTACGAGCTTGTTTGAAGAACAACTATACTGACATAAGCGTGTTGTACAAGGACTTGGATCATTTTTGGTCTGCGTAAAAAATGGACACAAGGTGTAAAAGAAACACTTTTACAGCAAAATGGGGGCAAGGGGCGCTCAATTTCGAAATTAATGAGACTAAAACTTAAAATTTCAATTGGGTGTAAGTGACTTGCATTCTATGGAAACGATGTAAGTGATTTTTTGTTTTTCATTAAAAAGGTGTTTTGCATTCACGTTTTTTGACCAATAGAATGTGATTAAAAAATTTTGAGGAATAAATTATGATCAATGCGGATATATCTGTGTAGAATGGTGCTGTAGCCCTGCTAAAAGTGCACAATCAGAATCAAGACCTGGACAGATATCCATAAGATTTCATGGAAGGCCGTGAACTTCCATCTATATCCGAGGCTTAGTTAGAACATTCATAGAAGTTTATCGAATCTGTATGGACGGTTATGGATTTCCACAGAAGGAGACATGGATTCTGTAAAGAATGGTTTCAATGCCAATGCTATGGATTCCATAGAAATTCTAGTTTGTTCTTGCTCGACTTTGCTGGTTAATTACATCGGTTTGGCAGTTTTTTTTGCACCAGACTTATTACTTTTGGTGAGGCTTCGGCATAAGATTAAGACATGAATGCAATCACGACTCAAAGAGGTGGAATAAATGTTGGGATAAGAATACTTCACAAAGTGGAATAATCTCATTCTCTGATTGAGATATTATTTCCTCATAAAATTCATCGAACTAATTATTTTATTAGAATATTTATTTTATTAGAATTATCAATTCTCTTTCATTCTTTCCATCTTCCAATTACGTGAATATGGGGCACAATAATTGCTAAGGTGTCCTGATACCGGAAGCTAGAGATAATTACCGTCTTTAGGAGGCTGTTATCACTCACAATTAGAAAGAAATGTTTAGAGTATGAATGTTCTCAGTCTCATCGAAACTTAAATTAACAGAATTCTCATTATATTGAATTATGAATGATTTTTTTTAACTGATTTTCAAGTGGTTAAAGAATGAAACTGCTCCTCAGACAATGGTCATGGAAATGCCATAGTTGTTCTTGAGAGAAAGGAAACGGGTACTGCTCGTCAAACAGATTTTAACCAAGAATCACTCACAATTATAAATACATCTTTTTTATTTTATACTGTACACAAAAATTAACGATTATCTTGATTCTTGTACCAAGTGTAGTAGACTTGCATGCACTGCTGAGACCCAAGAAAACTTAGTGGCTAAGGCAAGTCTCAAAACAAATCAAAACTCAAAAATACGAAAAACGTAAGAAAATTTATTTGGCTTTGACATCTTTTTTCTCTTCTTTGACAGGTTCTTCCTTCTTTTCTTCCGGTTTCTTTCCCTCTTTCTTCTCTGCATCTCTGTTTGTTAACTTGTTATTAATTAGATTATGTAGAGCAATTATTGACCTAATTAATGATGCCAAGTAGAGAACCTAAAATTGAAAACAAAACAAAACTTACGAATTGTACGTGATCATTTGCTCAAATACACATCCGAGTTGAGGCTACTGAGATGTTGGAAACATAGCTTTACCCAAGTTGCATTTCTTAACGAAAAAATCGCTACATATTGCGATTTTATTAGCGATAAAATTACCAGGATCATCAACATCTAAGCGATTATCCTCGATCATAACGCGATAAAATCGCGCTTTCATCGCCCAACAATTTATCGCGATATTTTCGAAATAAAAATCTGGCAATAATAAATGGCAATTTAATCTCAATTTTATCGACGAAAATTGGTCGCGATTTTATCAAACCAAAAATTGCAATGTGTAGCAATTTAATCGCCATATATCGCAATTTTTTAAGCGATAATATCTCGATATATTGCCACCGAAAAAATCGCGATAACTAACCTATAAAATCGCTATTTATCGCGATCACTGCTACTTGGGTAGATCAAGCTAAAATTTTGTGAGATTTGGGTAAAGTTGAGTTGCATCATGGTAGATTGGCTACTAATATGAATATAGAATTTAGCGAGACCACCACATTTAGAATCCCCTGCACAATACAGATGTTCATTTTCATGACTGTTTGAAAATGTTCATTCAAAGAGCTTTATTTTTATTTTATATTCTTTTGCACAATTGATACATAACAGCTGTTGACCTATGGAACATGGTTGATTCCAAATAGTAAAACCTAGATTAAGTCTGTTAGCAACAAACTAAAACAACAACAAAAAATAACATCAAGTTGCTATTATGTACAATTATTAATTATACTATTGATCAGTCAATTACTGTTTCTCTGCAATCGTTTGCATGATTAAAAATGCCAAATTTATTTTTCAACTAAATAAAAAGGGCCCTGCTTATTTTCAATTCACGTTAAGCAAGACAGCTGTAAGAGCTATCTTCTGCATGTTTTAGAGGTTGCGAGTTGCACACACAACAAACAAATTTTGAGGTTAAAAATTGGCAGAAAGGGGCACAATCTTACTGAGTAAGTGCCGCTCTTGACAGAATAATTTCCTTTACTACTCTTTTGCGTGAAACACAATCAATTTTTGTGTTCTCACTGCTTTCATGTAAGTACCATTTTTATGTAAATATGACGAAGTTTGCTCTTTTAGCTGAGTCAGTAAGTTCCTCTATAATAGATTGGATGAATTTTGAAGAAGACTCGATTTCAATGATTTGAGAGTTACTGCTCTCTTCAGTAACCTGGCAGACATGAGATGTGGGGTTCATGAAGAAAACTTATCTGAAAGATAGGAACTGTATTTTCTGGAGCCACAGTTATCTCTGGTTATTACGTTTCTGCAGGAGAATGGAAAATCAAACGTTACTTCCGCAAAAACGTAATCCGTATGTGAATACCTAGTGTACTAATGAATGATAACTATTGGGGAAGGGGGATCATTATTGAGAAGTAATGACATTATACTTACCAGCATTTGATCATTGGTTTTAACATAAAGCGAGTCCACAAAGTTGGGTTTAGAAACATCAGGTAATAGATTGAATACATCTTGCAGCTGATAGACAATTTGATGATTCATCGGTAATTTTCCTTCTACAACCTAAGAAGATTAAAGCAATTATTGAATTAAACATACTAATCAATTTGATGTTTCTGAGCAGTACACGTATTTACAGTCCTTCTCCTCCATATAGCATCGATGGGAAATTCTCTACTATCGTTAGTTGTTCTGTCTCTGCGGCTTATCAGCTATCTTTTTCACAGAGTCAACTGTTTTGTTTGAAGGAGGGTGGTTCTGGGGGCTTAGAACATGCATGTAGACACAGCCAGAAGCTCTTCATTTCTCGGTGAAGTAAAATGCAGCGGAAAATCTCATCTCCGTCCCAGTCCCCACCATTTTTTTAAAATGTAAACCACGCGACGGCAGAATGAAGAAATAGTGAGCTAAAAAATCAGGAGCGGTCAATTTCCCTCAGATCCTCTACTTTGATTTTTACCTAGATTCATTGAGCAAATACAGGCTTGGGTGACCAGAACTCGATTTGGCAGAAGTGTCACCTTTTTTTAAAGCTCACATTCTTTCCCGGATGCCTGCTTTGCGTTTCTGCCGCCTTAAGTCCTCTTTGATGAGTGTGTGTATATACAAGATTCAAAGTTGTGACAACGGTGTATTGTGATGCATTACAAGTGCAGAATCATGTCAGTGGCGTGCGGTGGGTTCAGTGACAGGGCAAGCTCTAGCGTGCGCCATCCGGGGGAGAGGGGGTGTGGTTTAACGTAGCCTCTTTCCCTTCCCCCTCCCCCTAGCCTCCCTAGAAAATTCTTATAATTTTACTCTATTTGCTCTATTTTTCCGAAGAAATCTGATGGAACGTCTTGAGAAACTGTGGTTTTATTTCTTTCTCTCTTATTTATGATTTCGTTTACTCAACTTGTTTCGAATGTTATTGAGCATTGGAAGACGGGTTTATACTCTTAACTCCTAATTTTGCCACTTATTTGAGGTATTATAGTCTTTATTCTACAGCATTTAGAATTTTTGGAGTTACTTAAATTTCAAAAAAAAAAAAAAAAAAAAAAAAAAAGCTTTCTGCAATTAAAACATGATTTAGGATTGTCTGATTCATCACCAATTAGATCCAAGTGAGCGAAATTTTATAGAATATAAAGGCATTTGCTCCGGAGGAGCAATTACAACCACGACGGAAAGAGGGAACAAGATAGCGCATTGGAGGCAGAAGCAGCGCGCTGCGGTAACGGGCCAAGAGAAGCGAGCTGCGATCGCGCAGCGAAGGGCTCGGACTTGGAACGTACCGCTCTCCCCGCCTGCCTTGATTCCGCCGCCGAGCAGTGGCTCTCCACTCAGCTGATCGCAAGCGATTCTCCAGCGCATGTGGCCCGTGTTTAGGCCGCGCAGCGCGCTGCGCCACCTCCATCCGCTCTGCCACTCTCCTACTTTGGTGGCTCTATACGTATTTCTGTCTCCCTCTCTTTCTGTTTTTAATGCAATTTACTTACTGAACACATTTTATTAATTATATTTGCTAAAATATAAAACATTTAATAGGTGTAATTTTCTTCTTTCTTTTGAAATCTTTGGGCAAGCAGTGCTTGCCTTGCTTATCCGGACCGCACGCCACTGAATCATGCTGACAAAAAAGAGAGTAGAGTATTGTAGAAAAAAAAAAACATGACCAAAAAACTTTGCCCAAAAATGCTCATTGCCCACTCAATGCTTTTCCCTGAAGAGGGGGCCGGTGTCCCCTCCACGAATTGCTCATTGTTAGCAAAAGTGACGTAAATCCTGCGGAAAAGGATGAAATGTTAGAGACTCTATATAAAGAAATCGGAAAGGAGAAAAAGTTACGAAATACGTTATGTACGTATTTTTTTACGTTCTTTCCAAAAATGTACACAATTTTTAGATTAAATTAAGTTTTACAAATGTAAACTTGAAAAAACCTCTAAAAATTGGTAAAAAATGGCAACAATGGACCGTTAAGTTTTATAAAATTCATAGGAAGCCATTTTTATGACCAGAAATGAAAGGTAGGTAGAAATACACATGAAGTACACACCTACAGAGGGTGACTAAGGTCGAAAATCATTCAAAAGAGCAATCTTCAAATAAAAAAAGGCTGCTAAACTCGACATCCCGGTCAATTTTCATATCATGGGAATCCAGGTACAACTATAATTTTTTGATATGTTGTATATATGGGTAAGAGCTGTTACGCACGTCAATACAAAAAGTGTACCCTACTTTCTTGAACCTCAGGCGTGGCAATTTATCGAATTTTTGCCATTTTTGGCGCTTTGGAACAATTTCTCTGAAAAATTTGGCAACGTAGGAAACACTTTCACTGAACAATATTTATTCTTTTTTTTACGTTCTTTTCAGTAACGTATAGAGGTCTTAGTTTAAATTGAATTCTGCGGGTGTAAAATTGAAAAAACCCTAAAAATGGGGCAAAAATGGCAACAATGAACCGAAAGGCCCCTTAAAATTTATCGGAAGCCTTTATAAAGGGCATGAAGGTACGCCAAGAAAAATATGAATCATCTGCTGGGAGAGTGATACCAGTCGAAAAAGTCGACGAAAATAACTGTTTTTCGATGCCAGGATTTTGGGTTTGCAGCATTGCTGCACCTTTTAGTCCAAGAACCAGCATCGAATTATCGAACCGCAGAGTATAAGAATTTTCACATAAATTATTAGATCAGGACACTCGAGTGTAGCAAGGATCCGGCAGTCTGTCTGGTCATAGCCGATGGGTTCAAAATTTGAGACCCATCAAATTTCCGAAAAAATGCGTAAAATTTAACCAGAAGGTATTATGGTTTAACTTCCCTGATTAGATATCACCTTGCTAGACTGCCGAACTCCGATGGAAAAGGGTTGCCAGATCGGCCGAAAGATGTCTTTGCTTTTTCCAACATTGTCACTTTTTCACCCTTTTTCCTACATTGTCAAATTTTTCAGGAAAATCGTCTTGAAGTGCCGAAAATTGGATTAATTATCACGAAAGTGAGACGTTTCGTAATTATTCAAGTTAAATATGTTATTTTTTGTAAAACTTGGAATCGAAAGGTACTTTTTAGACGAGAAACTCGAATTTTCAGTCACTTTTTCAAAATTCACTAATCCAAGATGGCGAATATGGCCTAAAATGCTATCTCGGCTCCTATTCCATCGATTTTCGTTAAACTTGGTGCAAAGAGGTATTTTTCGACGAGAAACTCGAATTTTTAATCACTTTTTCAAAATTTACAAATCCAAGATGGCGGATATGGCCTAAAATGGTATCTCGGCTGCTATTCCATGGATTTTCGTTAAACTCGGTGCCTGTGGTATTTTTCGACGAGAAACTCGAATTTTCAGTCCAATTTTCAAAATTCGAAAATCCAAGATGGAGGATGTCGCCTATAATGCTATCTCGGCTCCTATTGCATCGATTTTCGTAGAACTCGGTGCAAGCGGGTATTTTTCGACGAGAAACTCGAATTTTTAGTCCAATTTTCTAAATTATGAAATCCAAGATTGTGGATGAGGCCAAAATTGCTGTCTTAGCTTCTGAAATTGATGAATTCATTCTTGTTAAACTCGGTCTCGTTGTCTCAAGTAGCATATGAGTTGTGCTTAAACTCTCTCATAGAGTCAGATTAACGTTCACTTTATTTACGGCGGTCCTTAAATCAACCAAACGCAAGCTGTGATGACAGAAGTTGCTTAGAACTACGAAAAATATCGATGAGTTTGAATCGATTTTTTTTAGATTTCTTTGTCTTTATCTTGCGTTTTCCCGATAGTAGTGTTGAAGACAGGAGAAACATTAAATTAATGTCAATAAATTTTACTTGACATCATGGGTGGCGGTAGCCACCTCCGGACAAAGTCTAAACTCGACAACACTGGAAGGCCTCCAAACGAAAAAAGGTGGCAGCCAACCATAGACACACGTAACTCCCTTATTCTGAAAATTGATTCGGTTGGAACTCGACTGCAGCCCAAACGACGGCACGGATTCCTACGATCTTGGTGTCTACGGACGCATCTCAATTAGGACTACAAAGTGGAAGAGTTTCATTAAGATCCATTGAGTTTTCAAAAAGTTATAAGCACTTAAAGGCCCAAAATGACAAATATTTTTTGTAACATGGGCCGTCTAGTAGCGGGAAACCGACATGCTCACCTTTCGCAACAGATTTCTTGCTTACGCGGCCACAGATTCTAATGAAACCTACAAAGGATCATGCTTGAAGATATGAGGATTTCATTTCTACCACATTTAATAGGGTTTCAATGCTCGGATAATTCAGCATCGGCAAATAACTTTCAAAATTTTAGCTACGATTTTTTTGAATTTTAGAAAAATCCGGTATAGTGGTTCAATGCCATTGGTCGATTCCGTTCAGTTCAGCCAGTCTCGGGAACGAAATTTCCCTAGTTACCAATACCAACTTCCAACTCTAACTACTTGAGAACAGATTTATGATTTAATATAATATAAGAGTTCAATTCTCTGTAGAAGCTAACTAATATTATTACACACTTATATTATTACGTCGCACGTCTTCTGCCAGAGCCCGATACACTATTTCATTAGTTTCAAGTGTTCAAGTGATGTCATTGTTCAGAAGTGAGGTTATCAGTCGGTGTA
>NW_017550621.1:19720-39938 GCF_001854935.1 Bemisia tabaci | reverse complement strand
GGGGGGGGGGTGAAGAACTGAAAAGTACCTCAAAAAGTTTCCCCCTCGATATGAGGAAGGACGCCACAAACCGCAAATCGATATCATAATTAGAACTAAAGTTATGGCCAGTGGTGCGTAACTTTTGAATAACCCTGTATATTAAAATGTACGGAAAAGTACGATAAATAAAATGAACAGCTCTTTGTTCGAATCGAGAATCCGGCATTTGACGATGTACCAGGGTTGAAAAAAAATTGACCCTTAAGAAAGTGTGAAAAATGGCATCATTGCAATCTCAAACTACCTAAACGATCAAATTGACTAAATAATCCAAAATAACGCAATTTTTGAAGAATTTTAGCGCAAACAGCACCTCAATTCTTTTTTCGTTGGAAAGATATGGAACTCAAAGGTTTCCAACTTGGCAACGCTGCTACGCGGAAAGAAATTCATTTCAGGCCTTGAAATTTTGGGGATTGGCGTATCCTATAATGAGGAATGACGTATTGAAAATTGGTCAAAATCCATGAAGGGGTAAATTTTTCCGATTTTGCATACACCTCATTTTTAAATCATCGCTCAGTGTACCTAAACCTTAGTACACAGGGTATTTCAGTAAGAACGAGCCAGTTTGAATGCATAAACGCTTTCAGATTTCAAAAAACGAGTTTACATTGAACCACAAGTTCCCCTACTTGGAGGGGGAACACCTTTTAAGCCTATTTACACCCTTCTTCTTGCTTAGGATGGCGCTAGGAGGGGGAAAGGTTAATCCATCAATGACTCGAAGTTTTCAAGTGGCATACCTGATTTTTGTATTTCAGAAGGTAATTCTACGGAGAAATATACGATTCTCGGTCCAAACCAGGCATCAATAAGATAAGCCGTTCTTAAATGGCAACCCTTTAAACTTTTCCCTCAGACTTCATTTCAAAAGCTTAAGAGGCATGCTGATAGGTACCAGGAACTTCAAATTTGTACATAAAATCTTTGTTTTGCGCCTACTTTTTAAGGAACATGAAATAAACTGAATTTCTGATGTTTCCCTTTTTTGAGAGTATTGGTCAAATTATTTCTTTGCTTGTGCTCTTTAAAGAGGGGCATTCCACTATCCCCCATTATTTTTCCCTTTCTTTGCCCCTCTATAGTTCATGTACATTGATAGAAAGCATTTCTGTAATTAACCGTAGAGTGGGTATGGTAGCAATTGCCTATTGCTAAAAATGAGACTACCAATAGAGGTGAGAAAATAGCATACGTTTGGCAACAGAAGCAAAGGTCGCAGAATAATATTGCTAGTCATACTACAAATCTATTCTGTTGGCAAAATTTCAGTGGAATTGGCAATCTTGTAGATGATGAAGAGGGATTAGGAAATGATGCTCATAACTAAAATTGCAGAATTTGCTAGTTTAATTAAATTAAATTGTAAAAATAACTTTTTTTTTTACAATAATACTTGCTCAAATATTACTAAATACTTTTGCTAGTTTTGCAATATATTTCTTAAAAACAGCAAGAGACTAGCTAACGATAATTTTTGAATGCTGAAATGACAACTGGTTTTAACAAGTTTTGCAAAATGATTAGTGAGAGCAGCAAAACTTAAGGTTAATTCAGCAAACATTCTGCGAATTTAGAATTTTTTTTTCTGAGCAAAATCAGCATGAAGTAATGTCGCCAACCTTGCAAAATTATTATTTGCAATTTATGCAAAATGAATTCACCACTGCACTACTATGTGACCACACTGAGAGTGGCATTGACTTCAGCCCACGCCCAATAACACTTCAAACTTTTAATTTTCTTTACACAGCGAACAACACATGGGCAGGGTAATTCTCTGCTATTTCTACTATTCCTGTCACACAGGCTTTTTTGGCACATATATCTATCAACAGGGTTCAGGTGAATTATTTTTGATGCAGTAACTTGACATTTGTAGAATGTATGGACCTTCTACTTTTTATTTCTTTAGCCTGTCTTAAGAATACTGACAATATTCCTGTCTTGAGACGAGACAGAAGGCTTGTCACGAGGTTTTTATCTCAACTCAGTCCCCCTACTTTTTGCTTCATATGGGAGCCACGAGGGGCGCTGTTTGTAAGAAACAAGTGATTGTTGTTATTCAGTGTGACCCTTTTACCTCACCTAATCGCTGTGATAATTGACAAGAACGTGTTCAGGTATTTTTTTTAAAGTGTGAACGTTGGAATCATCCTGAAGCAGCTCAACTCCATGTGCCTGCATTATTATAAGAAAAGCTTCAACAAAAGTCAACTATTTTTAAATATTTAACATAATACTTAGTCCTAATCAAGGTAAACGTTTTGTTTTGGCGTTAAACATGACCTCAAATTGTTTCTTCCATTAAAATATGCAGAATTCTCAACTCAGTCCCCTTAATGTAGTATTCTATGAGGGGACTGAGTTTTTGAAAGTCCTTATTGAAATGAGTAGTTTCTGCTGTCATTAAATGGGTTTCCTACTTTCTTTTTCCTAATGAATTTGTCCATGGGACAGGGTAAAATTTTGTCAAACAGTCAGTAATTTTATTATGATATATATACAGACACACAGACAAACCGAGTGAGATCACTCATACTTTTGTGTCCGTCTGTCTGTCTGTCTCCCCTCCTCTCCCCCTTTACCTCCCCTCTCTTCTCTCCCCCTTTACTTCCCTCTCTTCTCTCCCCCTTTACCTCCCCTCTCTTCTCTCCCCGTTTCCTTTCCCCTGCCCCCCCCATTTCCTCTTAAAGACTCTCTCCATCACATCTACCTCTCTATCTCACTCATAACCTCTGGACTCAGTCCCCATTTTAGTATGGCTTAGTTTTGAAAGAAGTACGAGTTCCTCTAGCACCAAAACAGATTTTTTACAACTTATATTGATGTAACACCTAAAAAAATTAAATATATTCCGTACAAAAATCGTCCAGGGAAATAAAGAAACTGGCAGAAGGACATTTTGATATATTTCAGTTTTCTTCCCAAAATCTACCCTCTTTTAGAAATAATTACTTTACTGACAATTTGAGGGTTTTTTTTTTTTTTTTTTTTTTTTTTTTTTTCAATACATTTCATGGAGTTTGAAAACATTTGGGAGGATAATTATATAAAATAAAGACAAAAAAGCAGAGGGACTGAGTTGAGATTTTATCCAAGTTCATAATTTCTGCCTGCCCGGCGGAAGACTGAAAATGTGTTTCTTGCGGAAACCTTTATTAATTCGGAGCGCCAAATTACGTGAAGTTTTAGAAAAACATCTGTGCCAAGGCGTCTTTGAGAGTTAATTTTTCGAAAATTTTGGGCTGAAATAGTAGAAATAGCAGAGAATTATCCGGCAGATTATGCCATTTTTCAGGAAGAATCTCGTCATCGAATACAAGAGAGAGAATCGTCTGGGCATGCAGCACATGGGTATTCAATATTCATTCATGTGTTTTTGGTTGCTCAATCCGAGAACAGTGCTACTATTTTCCTATCATGCATTCACTTTTGAAAAATTGAATTTTCCTCGGAAAACCCTGCTTTCCAAAAGAATCTTAATTTTCTAAAAAATTGAGGAATTGAAAATTATCTAGAAAAAACTATTCTGCGGAAAAAAATAACTTGGAGTCACCTATTGAGACCCAAGCGGTTTCTTTTCAACTGAAAACCTGTGTTAATAAGGCATTTATGTTTATCTTACTCAGATCATACAAGAAGAATGCAGTGAAAACATCTGATAAAAAATTAGCTGATCCAGAGAACGAGAGCCGCGATAATAACTGCGCCGGCGCGGCTATCACACAGAATTTTTGAACCTTTCCAAACCAGTTCAGTCACCTTAAGATGGGCGGCCTGCCCGCTCGAAATGGCATAGTGCGTAGAGAATAATAAGAAAGTAAGTGCTATATAATCGGTTTTCAAAAAAATTTAAGTTAAACAAATAATTTGTGTTCATAGTGCCGATAAAATTTCAAAAAGTGTGCAATATGCAACAACATAGTGAAATATTTATGTACTTACTTGCTCTAGATAATTTCTAATGTCTGTAATTTGGCTTTGAAGTCCTTTTAATCCCATAAGCTGCCCAGTTATCCGTTGACTCAAAGTGCCTACGGTTGTATCTTTGATGTCACGTAATAAATGTTCTACTCCAACTTCTTCTGTCTCTTCTGCTCCCATTTCACTTGGTACATGTTCAAATGTCCTTGACGTTGGTGTTCCATCCTACGAGTGAAATGGCGGTATACATGTACAGGGTGTTTCAGACCACCCGTACCAGGCCGTTTCCTCGGTTGGTATAGATCGCACGAAGTCGGAGACCGCGGGGTTGAAGATGGAATTGACCCCAAGGAATCCGAATTTCGAGGTCCCGAAACCCCCCCACTCCCCTTGGGAGGTAAAGAGGGGGTCACGATGCTAAAAGTCACGGTTCCCGACCGAATTGCGGATAGGTCGCATCAGAATTGAAAAGCACGGAAAATTTCACGTGGAATTGACCACTAAAAATCCAAAATCGGACCATCCAAGTCCCAAAAATGTCTCCCTAAAGAGGGGAACAGTACCCCCCTCCATAATTTCTCTTTGGTCTCAAAATTGACATAAATTCTCCAGAAAATTACGGTTTCCCAGGTAATCGACCTCAAGAAATTCAAATTTCATAGTCCCGAAGCTCCTCTAGCTCCCCTTGGGGGTAAATGGGGGGGCCAATTTTAAAAATCGGGGCTCCTTTCCGAATCGCAAATTGATTGCATCCAAATTGAGGAGCAGAACACATTTACATCTTAAGTGACTCCTAAGAGTTCTAATTGACCCCCCCAAACGGCAGAAAGTAACCCCCTAAGAAAAGGGGCCTCGCCCCCGCCAAAAATTTCTCAGGATTCCTCTTTGGTCGCAAAATTGACATCGATTCTTCAGAAAATGACGGTTTCCCACGTAATCGACCCCGAGGACTCTAAATTTCATGTTCCCTGAGCTCCTCGGGATCGATTACATGGGAAACCGTCTTTTTCTGGAGAATCGACGTCAATTTTGCGACCAAAGAGGAATCCTGAGAAATTTTTGGCGGGGGCGAGGCCCCTTTTCTCAGGGGGTTACTTTCTGCCGTTCAGGGGGGTCAATTAGAACTCTTAGGAGTCACTTAAGATGTAAATGTGTTCTGCTCCTCAATTTGGATGCAATCAATTTGCGATTCGGAAAGGAGCCCCGATTTTTAAAATTGGGCCCCCCGTTTACCCCCCAAGGGGAGCTAGAGGAGCTTCGGGACTATGAAATTTGGATTTCTCGAGAACGATTACCTGGGAAACCGTCATTTTCTGGAGAATTTATGTCAATTTTGAGACCAAAGAGAAATTATGGAGGGGGGTACTGTCCCCCTCTTTAGAAGGTCATTTTTGGGCCTTGGATGGTCCGATTTTGGATTATTAGGGGTCAATTCCACGTGAAATTTTCCGTTCTTTTCAATTCTGATGCGACCTATCCGCAATTCGGTCGGGAACCGTGACTTTTAGCATCGTGAACCCCCCTCTGCCCCCCAAGGGGGGGGGGGGNGGGGGGGGGGGGGGGGTGGACCACGAAATTCGGATTCCTTGGGGTCAATTCCCCATTCAACCCCGCGGTCTCCGACTTCGTGCGACCTATACCAACCGAGAAAAAGGCCTGGTACGGGTGGTCTGAAACACCCTGTATGAAACAATTTTTTCAAAACACTAGTTTCTTTCCAATTTAAGATGAAGAGAGTGTAAATGTTACTGTATAAATGTTATAGTCCACGCCACGAAAAGTGGCGGGTGAGGGGCGGAGACAGTCGACTGGTCTAGTCTATCGTTGAAGGGTTGAAGCGCAGGTATTGGCCCGTAGTTGAAACGGGGTAACGACTGGGCCAATACCTGCGCTTCAACCCTTCAACGCTGGACTAGACCGGCCGACTGTCTCCGCCCCTCGCCCGCCACTTTTCGTGGCGTGGACTATAACCATGTTCTCACATGATTCTCATATAGCATAGTTTTGCCATACGGAGGCTGTTACACAGTATTATTTTCTTCATTTCTAGAGAAAACGTATAAAAAGAGAGAACTGAATTCTTCTATTTCTCTGTTAATTAGATTTTACCTGAGAAAACTACTTTCACAAAGGCCCAAAATCTGTCATGGCCTTGGAAAGTGCGCTGTCGAAATCCGGTTGACGGCGATGACGTCAACGAGTGTTTACTTGTTGGCACATCGCATCTCGGCCGTGTTTCGGCAGCGCATATATAAGGCCATTGCATCCTCACAGAGAGAGATTCTGTCGCTGATAGTTGAAGCTCCGCTATCAGCCCGGGTCCTTGGTTTGGCGAATTTCGCTGGAACCTCTCCTCTGACTTGGCGAGCATTCGCTCTGGTCAGCAGGCTTAGCGACATTTGGCGCTAGAGGCCCCCCCTCTCCTGCGTCGGAGCCTTGGCCCTTAGAGTTGTTGCATCATTCTATACTATAAGCTCCAAGACCTCCTAATTTTGCGAAACTGGCGACGCTTAGTTCCAGCGTTCTACCGGGTCGATTTTCATGATTTTTGCGGCTATCGACGGGCAATTGTCTCTAGATAAGCCAACTCTTTTCAGATTTTCAAAATATGGCCCAGGTTTTTTTATATTACGTGGTAAAGTTGCGAATTCTCCCATTTAAACAATGTAAATTTATACTTTTTGTCATAGTTCGTTTGAGCGTTCTACCGGGCCGATTTCCATGATTTTTGCGTAGATCGACAGGTAATTGGCCCTAGATGAGCCCGCTCTAATTAGATTTTGGAAATAGGACCCAGGTTTTTTTAAAATCACGTCATAAAAGTGAGTGAATTTACAGAATGCTCCGGGACTGCTACCGCTATGCGCGGGAGGATGCGCAGTGGTCGAAGAGGTTGCGCAGGGGATGTGTAGCCTGCGCATCAGCTCTATACTTATCTACACAAGATTCGCACCTCCTCCCTCAAGACGAGCGGTGGCCGAGTCGTCTAAGACGTCGAATGCGTCCACTTGGACTACGATGTGGGTTCGATTCCCGACTTTTGATATACTTAATTATTACCTGATTATCATTGTTCGTTGTTTTACTGCAATACTTCATCAAGCAGTCATTCTAAAACGCTTTCTTTTGACTTCAAAAAATTATTTTTTTCTTTATTCATCAAAACCAAAAATTATTTCATTCTACAAGTAAAGTATACATCATATCGTAATTTTTTAGGGGGAAAATAAACCTAACACTGATAGGAGGGTAAAAATAGGGCCGCGAAGCGGCCCATTGATGGCGCGGAGCGCCTTCAGGGGGTTGGGCCGCGTAGCGGCCAGGGGGCGTACCCCCTAGTCACAATATAACCGTTGTAGATATGCTTTTCATCAATACATCATGAACATCGGAAAGTCCTTGTGTTGACCAGCCTACACTATCTTCCATCCCTAAGGGGGGATCAAAACATGGTGGAGGCTTGAGGTTCTTTCCCAGTGCCACCCCCCCCCCCTTCCATCCTTTTTCTCTCTCTTCCTCTCCTTTATTCCTTACGTATTATTACCGAATGTTTTGCCGTTATGGGATGAATTATTAGAACGGATTTTTCAAACACAGAAATTTTTGCTTTTCTCATAGATAATGACGTTATTATAGCAACTGCAAACAGGAATTTCACCCTAAATGAACAAAATTTAAATACATACGAAAAAGAAATGTTATTAATTTATTAATAAATATTTACGATTGTAACAACGAATTTGCAAATCTACGGCGAAATGACAGTTCTAAATTCACCCAATAATTTACTTTTAAAGGAATTAGAGGAGTACAATTTCATTAGGGAATTGGACGAATATTAATTTATCAAATTCGTTTCTGATGGCAACCATATTCATTGTAATTAATGGTAAAAAGTGGAAAGTAATATGTTCAGACTTGATTCCCCTTGTCAAGGCGAATTATCCTGCGGAAAATAGAAAGTCTCAATGGGCATATTCCGAGTTTAGTAATTTGGTAAAACACATACCGCGCAATGTTCTGATAGACTTCATTAATGTAAACACTGACTCTGAAATTTCTGTAGAAGATTCAATAGTAGATGTTACATTGGATAATTCAGCTGCAGATACATTGGTAGGAAAAACCTAGCGTCAAGACCCTCCGCAATCGCAAAACCAAGAAACTGCTCCAACTCCATTTGTGTATAATGATGATGGAACTTTAAAAAATGTCCATGTCTTAAACATTCCTGCTTTAACTGAGGCCTTCAAAACTCTATATCAATTACCGTACAATTTTGCTACTATAGAACACGCTAGGAAACAATTAAGTAAACTCGAGAAAAGTAGAAGTGAGAAACTCAAGGAATCAACTAGATTTAAACCTCAAAATTTGAGTAAAATGGCCTCTGTTAGAATGCAACCCATCAATTGGGAACTACCAAAATACAACGGGTCCTCGGAACCAGAGGATTACGTACAAAAAATTGAAAACATGGCTAAAGTTGGAAAATGGGATGATGGTTACACTGTAGGAACTGCAGTTATGGGATTAACAGGTAACGCAGATTTGTAGTACAAAACCACGGGTAAGAAGTTAAACAGTACGACATGGATAGAGTGGAAAAAGGAATTTCTATCAGAATTTAAAAACATCTGTGGAGGAGTAGGTATGGATTGGCACATTTTTCTAAATAGGAAGCAGAAACAAAACGAAACCCCTCAGGCGTATATTTACAATAAAATTTATCTTTCTGAGAAACTGAAACCGAAACTATCAGAACAGGAATTAGTGGATTTAGTAACCGAAGGTCTATTTTCACATATCTCAAAACCTCTTTTTACTCTCAAGAGCAAAACTATAGACGAATTAAAAGATAATCTAGTAATCATCATGAAAAGTATAACTCTCTCCGGAAATTCTGGTGAACAACCGGAGAATACTGTAAACAGCATCTCCTCTGACTTGAAAATTGAGAAATTAGAGATGATGTCACAACTTTTAACGGTAACCAAGGATTTGCAAAACAACAAAAGTAAAATTAATAATTTCGGGAATAGAGGTGGAAACTCAAATAGAGGCAGAGGAAATTTCAGCGGAAATTACAGAGGTAACTTTAGAGGAAAATATATAAATAGTAGAGGCAGGGGTCGACATAGTTTTTACAATGACAGAAACAGATCGCAATCGCAAAGGAACAATAATTTTCGAGATAGGTCCAGAAGTAATTCTCCCAACAGATCATATCGATGTGAATTATGTTCCGGAACTAACCATAGAGAAAGCAAATGCCTCAAGAAGAAGGAATTTCTAAAAGCAGAGCTCAATAAAATGAAAAACTAAAAAGCCCGTACAGGGGGGGCCCGCCTGGAAGGGCTACGAAGCAAGAAGGGTCGATACAAAAAGTAACTTTTAACAAATCCCCACTCAAAATCATAAGAAATAAAGAAAAAAGTTATTCAAAAAACACATTAAAAATGTTTGATTCTCTTTTGCTTTTGCAATCTATTTCTGTCAATACTAGATCTAGTGTAAGTATAGTACGAAAAGTTCAATCAGAAAAAATCCAAATAGTCTTCGACACAGGCTCGACAATTAGTGCTATCTCGAAAGATTTAGTCTCTAACTGTACTGTTTTCAAAACACATGAGAAAATTTTCTCAGCAAAAAATGAAGCAATCAGCATTTTAGGCGCAACCAACACGACCGTGAACTTTGCAGGTGTCGAATTTCCAGTGGAGGTGAAAGTACTCAAAAATCTTTCGGTAAAGATGGTTTTGGGCTCAGATTTCGCGGAACGATACAAAGCGCAGTTAAACTTCCAAACAGGAATAGTGACTCTTGAAACATCAACAAACAAGATTAGTCTGCCTATGAAATGGAAAACAGAGGAGAAAAACACGTCAATTTTTGCGGCCGCAGAGTTGCGTAATGGAACGAAAATGAAGCCTTGCGCAGCTCTCCATATCAAAGGACAGATAAATAATGTAAAGTTGCCAATCCTCATTGAAAAGGGTTCATGGGCAAGTATCCTGGATAGCAAGTATGTAAAGAAACAAAAAATAAGTAAAACCAAATTTACAGGGAATTTAAAAACAGCTGATGGCGAAATTTTAGAAATAATGGGAGCAACTGAGATCGTAATTCAAATTGATGGCTTTAAATTTAAAGAAACAGCTTTCGTAGCCAAATCTTTCTCAGTACCTGTAATTTTGGGAACCTTTTTCTTGGAGAAATTTAATGCAAACATTGACTTTTCAAAAAGTCTCATTTTACTTCAGCATCCAAATGTTGAAAGTCTAGTGGTCACGAGTATTTTTTGGAAAGGGCAATGTAAGAACATAATCAAAAAAGAAAATGAAAAAACCATTTTTCAGACCCTCTGTAACGTTTATGATGCTTGCGTTGAACCAGTCAAGGGATCAAAGTCAGTAAAGGTTGCCAAATCGGTAACAATTGATCCTTTTCAAAGTAAGAAAATAACTATTAAAATTAAAAATGGATTTCCAGCAAAATTGGATATCTTTCATTTAAGAGGAAATATAGAAAACATGAAGATTTAATTTTCCCAGACAGAATTTTTCATGGGAAAAAATACCTTAATATAGTGATTAGCAATAGGTCAGAGACGCCTTATATCTTGAGAAAATTCGACAGATTGGGAACATTTGAAGAAGCAGATGTAATGCCCGTGGAGAAGATCAACACAGTACAACTAGAAGATAGTACATTACAAGAAAAAGTAGAACGTTTTATAATTGACAAAAAGAGAACAGACGAAGAGAGGAAACAAGGTCTTGAACTTTTGACTGAATTTATTGATGTTTTTTAATTTGATAAGAAAAACTTTAAGGCAGGACAGGCTGATTTTCCACCGGTCGTTTTAAAAAAGACAAGTGACGAAAGTAAGAACACACCCCAATATCCTGGTAGAAAAATTCAGCGAGAGCTTATAAATAAATATGTTCAAGAATTGAAGGAACAGGGAGCAGTAGTTCCATCGGAAAGTCCTTGTAACTCCCCAATAATATTGGTCAAGAAAAATCTGGTGATTATAGAGTGGTCTGTGATTACCGGAAAAGTAACGAATTATAACAAGGATTTTCATACCCTATTCCAAGAATTTCCGATATTTTAAACTCTTTGAATGGAACTTCTATGTATTGTGTTGTTGATTTGTTCTCTGGGTTTTCGCAATTGAAATTAGCAGAGGGATTCTCTCAAGATATAACGAGCTTCTCAACACACGATGAACATTTAAAATTTGTGTGTTTGTCTCAAGGTATTTGTGTTAGCCCGAGTCATTTTCAGAGAATGGTAATCAGACGTTTGCGTCGTTACTTTACACCGATTTACTGATTTATTTGGATGATATTTTGTCATTCAGCCATACGGGATTCGCTGAAATGTTAGTCAAACTTAGACGATTTCTTGAAATGTGTAGATTACGTAATACATAGGTTGTCCCAAAAGTACTGTGTGTTGTTTTTTTTTTGGACGAACGGTAGCAGATATCAAAATGCGGTTTGTGTAGTCTTAAAGACCGAGCAATTCCCGATAAAACAAGACAAATTTGAGCTCTCTAAGTCAAAACATGACCGAGTTACAGTGTTTTGAAAATGACTTGTAGAGGTGACCCCTACAGGATTTTTAGCTTCTTTTCTGGAAAAAAAACAAAGAATTAAAGATTCAAGTGGTTTTATTAAATCAATTTTACAGAATCTTACCAAGATTACTAGCAATTACTCTTCTTCACTGGACAACTGGACACTAGTTTCCTTCTTAAAATACCTTCCATCACTTGCCACACAGCGCCGCAACCGTTCTTCCTACTTCTTCAAACATGTTTTTTCGAATTCTTCTTGCCTGATGTTCTTTAAGAAAGTTTCAATAGCTCTTTTATCTCGTTGATGGATTTAAACTTCCTGCTTCTGAAGCCCTTTTTCAACGCGGGGAATGACCAGAATCGCAGGGTGCTAGGTCCGGGCTGATACTATGTTGCCAACTTCAATCGATCGCGACGATTTCTCTGTAGAATGTTTGATTAATCAAATCTTTGTTTTTTTCAGAGACGAGGCTAAAAATCCTGGAAAGGTCACCGCTACAAGTCATTTTCAAAACACTGTAACTTGGTCATTTTTTGACTTAGAGAGCTCAAATTTGTCTTGTTTTATCAGTAATTGCTCGGTCTTCAAGACTACACAAACCGCATTTTGATATCTGATACCGTTTGTCAAAAAAAAAACAATCAAATCTTTGTTTTTTTTCCAGAAAAGAAGCTGAAAAATTCTGTATGAGTCACCTCTACAAGTCATTTTCAAAACACTGTAACTTGGTTATTTGCGACTTAGAGAGCTCGGATTTGTCTTGTTTTATCGGTAATTGCTCGGTTTTTAAGACTACACAAACCGTATTTTGATATATGCTATCGTTCATCCGAAAAAAAAAAAAAAAAAAAAAAAAAAAAAAAAAAAAAAAAAAAAAAACAAAGTTCAGTACTTTTCGGACAACCTATGTATTAAATTAAATCCTAAGAAATGTATGTTTTTTCTAGATGAAGTAGAATTGTTAGGATTCACTGTGAATAAATTTGGAATTAGACCGGCAGAATCTCTTACAGAAAAGGTTAAAAACTACAAAGGTCGGACTTCCGCAAAAATGCAACGAAGCTATATTGGATTTTCTAGTTATTTTCGAGCTCATATTAAAGGTATCCTACAGTTAGTTCATCCTTCAATATCAGTAAGTATCTACCGTTCACTCACATAACCCTTGAGGAAATCACAAAAAATCTGAGAAACTAACGGTCGCCCTAATGTACCTGCTTTTGATGGAAAATTGGAAATGCAAGTTACCTAATTTGTGCAATGTGACAACTCGATAGCTATTCAACCCCTCCCCCCCCCCTGTCACCCTTTTCCTGTGAGCCTTTTCAATAGGTACAGATGCATTTGACTACCGTAGGTAGCTCCGCTGCTTTCAACTACCTATTTCCAGACTGATCACTAGTCAGTGGGTGCTATTCAAATTTCCGCTGAATGTGTATGTGCTTTAGCAGATGTTGTTTACTTTCCATTCATTCAGAATTTTCAAATAGCTAATAGTACCTACTTGATATTTTATGGCCACACCTTTTTCCATTCAAAAACGAGTTGATATAAACTACCAAAAACCCTCAAAAACATTTTCAGGCAAAAAATCCGGTCGAGGAAATTGACGTGTGACATCTTAATAACCACAAACATTCCCTTTCACCCCTCCAAGAAGGTTGATAAAACTAAGTAACTATGAGATAGGCAAAAACCTCTCTTAAATTCTCAGGGTCCACCAAGGCCACATATATCCAAAAACTTACTCTATATGGTTTAAAAAAGAAACAAAAAATAATCCCTCAACAATAAGAAAATTTAAAAAAAAAAACAACCAAAAACCGATTTTGTGGTTCACAGGTATGTACATAAATCCCTCGAATGAACTTGAAATCACAAAATCGGTCGAGAATATCTAAATTAATTCTCCCCTTCAATTATGAGTTCCGCAACAAGCACACTCGCTTGAAGCTTTCCATACACGAGCCGCAAGAAACTGATTTCCTCTTTCTTACCTACTGGTTGTGAGGAGAGCGGGAGAATTTACTTTTTCCTTCATTTATACAGGATGCAACAAGCATGACTCTGGCGTTTCCCTTGTAGAAACCCTTTCATAAAAAGATCGCGAGAGCCTATACTGCGTTCATTTCCAAAAGGGATCACTCCAGAATTTCACGCATTTTGATAATTTAAACAATTCATCTGTTCTTCTCTTCTCTCCTTCCGTCCATTGACAGAGATACAAAATTTTTCGGACTCACTGACGCGACCGCCTCGATGCTCTCAGTGAAACGGTGCCTTTTTATCCTTGATGCCAGCTTCAGTTTTACCAGTGGACCCATTTTACCACATAGGTACATACCTATATAGTTAAGGAGTTCACTGTTGTTAATTAATAATAAACGAAATTCATGGGTAGATTTCAACCATTTTAATTACACATTCCAACATTTTTCACTACGTTCTACAAGCCAACGTTTCGGAGACAATTCTCTCCATCTGCCCTGAGGATGGAGAGAATTGTCTCCGAAACGTCAACTTGTAGAACGTAGTGAAAAATGTTGCAAATTGTAATTAAAATGGTTGAAATCTACTAATGAATTTCGATATATATAAAGAGTTCACGGTTGTAATAATTAATAATTTAACAAATATCACGAGTACTTTCCAACCTTTTTATTACATTTTGCAATCTTCACACTACATTTTCTACACTTCACCGACGTTTCGGAGACAATTTTCTCCATCTTCAGGGCAGACAAATTATTCATAACTGAACGAGGAAAAAACATGACAAACATCAACACAAACAATAACAATAAGCCCCCGCCGCAGAGAGGTAGTAGGTACTCATACAGAATGAAAGTTTTCAGAGATTAGAAAAATATTCCTCAAAGTGAGCAAACTCAATTCTAGAATTTATAGCATTTTGGTTATTCAAAATACATAACCCCTCCAAATTCAACCTAATCTGTTCATTCTTCTCTCTCTTCAACACCCTGGTGTTATTGAAATCAAAGGAATGACCCTTTTCTCTCATGTGTTGCTTTAGCGCCGCCACCTCATGTTGATTAAACTTATGCTCATCCAGCCTTTTATGCAGATATTGGGATGACTGCCCTATGTAGACGCCTTGACAATCTCCACACGGTATCTCATACACCACTCCTGACAGCTTTTCAGTTGGGATTTTTGACTTCAAACAAGACTGGAAATTTTGTAAATCTGATTTATTAGAAGTGACTAAAGTGTAGCCATGCGGCTTTAACACGGATCTAATCTTTTCTGAGCAGGAGGAAACGTACGGACATACAACAAATTCGGTTTTTTCGAACAATTTTGGAGGGGGAAAGCCATTATAACAAAATTTCACCACATTCTCAAATATAGAGTTGACAAGGTGCTTGGGATAACAACTACTAGTACAGTACCTAGTACCTCTCCACGGCGGGGGCTTATTGTTATTGTTTGTGTTGATGTTTGTCATGTCTCCTGTTATCGTTAAACTGGTCTCTTGCTGCGACTGGACTGGGTTTCTGTGTTTTTTCCTCGTTCAGTTATGAATAACTCGTCTGCCCTGAAGATGGAGAAAATGTCTCCGAAACGTCGGTGAAGTGTAGAAAATGTAGTGTGAAGATTGTAAAATGTAATAAAAAGGTTGGAAAGTACTCGTGATTTTTGTCTAATTATCAATTATTACAACCGTGAACTCTTTATCATATATATATATATATATATATATATATATATATATATATATATATATAAGATGAAGAGTTCACGGTTGATTTTTGTGTATGTATATATATATATGAAATATAAGATTAGCGAGGCACTGACTGGTGATTACGTAATCACTGAGCCGGTAAACAGACCAAGAGATAGTTAGAGGGATCTCTCTTCACACACACTAGTTGGACTTGTGTGGCTGGAAAAACTGATGGTAGGCAACACTAAGTTTTTCAACATCAGCCCGATAGTTACAAGTTCTATTGCCGTTTTTTATAATGCATATCATTTCCAATAATGTTCTGGCGCAGTCATTAGACTCACTACCTAAAACTTTGGTGTTTTCAAAATCAAAAGCATGACCGCTGTTATTTTTTTGCTGATGAAGCGCTGTAACTTCTTTTTTATCGTATTTGAGGCCATTAAGTCTTTTGGACAATTGCTGTTTTGTTTGGCCAATGTAGATAGAATTGCAATTTAAACAATCTATTTGATAAACGACACAAGAGAGTTGTTGGGTAAGCCTTTTGGATTTTAAAGGGGACCAAAGGAACGAAAGATTGTTGTAGTTGGTGCTCACTACAGTAAAATTAAATTTTCGCAGCATGGATGAGATGTTCTCAGAGAGGAGCGGTACATAAGGTAAACTTATGTGTTATGTGTGTACTGTGAAAAACAGATGTGTTTTCAGTGTATATGTTAGCGGCAAAACCCGATTCCAGGCAAAACTAGTTTTGCCTAGGCAAATCTAGTTCTGCCAGAAATGAACCGGCAAAACTAGATCTGCCTAGTCAAAACCTGTTTTGCCTGATATGCGTAGGCAAAACTAGCCGACCGTAGGCGGAACTAGTTTTGCCTGCTGATGTTCAGGCAAAACTGATGAGGTCCGGCAAAACTAGTTCCGCCAACAAAGAGGCGTTGTGTCCAACCCCATAGTGTACTCTTAGAAACTCTCAGATGAATAGTAGGAGCCAGGTGGACCTGATTGACTACCAATCACAAGCAGATGGCCAATTTAAATTAGTGTTAAACTACCGGGACCACCTGACTAAGTTGTGTGTTTTGAAGCCTTTAGAATCTAAAAAAGCAGCCACGGTTGGTCCGGTGTTATTAGATATATGTATTTTTTTAACTTTTGGGGCCCCTTGTATTTTACACTCAGACAATGGACAGGAATTCGTCAACGAACTTGTGACTCAACTTGCTGGATTATGGAAAGAATTGAAGATTGTCCATGATAAACCTCGAAATTTGCAGTCAGGGCTCAGTGGAGCCTGCGAATAGAGATGTGCAGGACATATTTTAATTTTTAATTTTGAATTATTATTTTTATTTTAAATTTTTGATTTTTTTTTTTAAGTTTTGGTTTACGTAGTTTTCCTGGTCCGGCAAAACTAGTTTTGCCTGGTCGTGTTCAGGCAAAACTGACAGCGCTCCGGCGGAACTAGTTTTGCCTACTTTGCGCAGGCAAAACTAGATTCCTCGGAAAAATACATTTTTGCCTAGGCAAAACTAGTTTTGCCTGGAATCGGGTTTTGCCGCTAACATATGTATACATATCGACGGTGTAAGTTGGCAATCACATAACTCGGATTGCGACGTCGCAGACTTCCTGTCATACTTTATTTTGTAAACAGAAAACTACTCAACGGCAATTCTTTAAAACTGCCGTGATTTTTCTTCTCCAAAAACTTCAAGGAATGATGTCAATTTTTCCTCCTTTAAAAAAATAAGAAAAAGATAAAGATTTTCAGACACCGCAAACGAGATAAGTATGTGATCGCGAACTTACGCCGTCGATATATAAAATATCAAGAAGTTTCGGAGAATGTGCGGTCTGTCGGCCATTTTGCAACCGATTTCAGCCGCCAGACAGACTGTTTCTCTTTCAGAATGACATAGCGAGTAAAATGAGACCATACACAATATTATGTGTTGCCGGTTGAAATTTGAGCAATTTTTGCCAAATTTGAACATTTCTGGCGGTCTTGAAGCAACCGATTTCGGCTGCCAGACAGATTTATCCTTACTCCGGAAGGTTTCCCGTGTGAAATGAGCCCAATATCAAGTGTTTACCGGGTGTTCCAGAGCACCCGTACACTGTCCTCTTTTCGGAAACGGCCGAAAATTGAGGTTCGGGACGAAAACTTCTGGGGGTAAATCAACCCCAATTAATTCAATGAAAAGATTTGCAGCCCCCCAAAACCCCCTTGGGGGGGGGCGTTTCTCGCGTCTATCAAATAGAAAGGGTATGTTTGACCTTTGGATTTAAATTCTATGGCCAAAAATAAGAACTTTTTGTTCCATACCTTTTTCCCCTGAACCCCCATTTTTTGAAGTTACGGGGTTTTGCTCACATTCAATGCAAATCTAGTACTAAGTACGATCTACCACCTGTAAAAATTTTGGAGGAAAATCTTAACATTTGCTCGAGCTATCGTGACCACAAAATTTAACTTTCCCCTACTTCCCACCCCTACCATTCGAAATCTAATATTTCGATGTCCATTTTTTATCGCAGAATGATTGTCCTGTTCCTTTACTTTTCATTGCAAAAAGTTTTACCCTGAAAACTTTAAAATAAGAGAGATAACCCAGCAAAAAACAGAAAAACCACAATGACACGGAAATACATACATAAATAAACAGATAGACACAGTGATCCAAAAGTCCCTTCCATCCCCTCCAACTTTTTACCTAATCGAGGTAAAGATTTGAAACTTGAAGGATGTTCCTAGGTCATAGGGAGCTACAATGTGGCCCACCTAAAACTTTCAGGAGGGCTCCCCTGGGTGGAAAGGCAATGGACCCCAATTATTTTCTTTCAAATGGGAAGACCCTCCTTGTGATACCTCATTCGAAAGAGCATAAAAAATCGCCTTTTCCAGGAGATAAAGTTTATATTAAAAGTCCGATAGTTACCATCTCAGGATTAATCACTTTAAAAAGAGAATTTAGTCCTCTCATTTGTATTATTCCTTGTCCCTATATTTTGAATTTTATCTAAAAAGGCTACTGTCAATGATCTAATTCCATCAATCTTAGAAAAATAGCTAAGCTGTGACATTTTGACTTCCAAAAATAGACAGAGTATAAAAAGTAACTCTCAAATTTGGAGCAAATCAGTATTTCTAAGAGTAATTTCAGGACTGACTATAAAACGTGTACATGTATGATAAGAAATGATGAAAACTTACATCATGAACCTCTTCAATGGCTCGATATGCTTCAGTTGGAAGGCCTAGGTCTCGTGGTTTTACATCAATGATAACAAGGATAGAGTTAGGACAGTATTTGCGAATGAGTTCATTGATTGCAACATCATTTTGACACAGTTTTGGTCCTGTATGATACCATCCAACGACTTTCTCACGTGCTAAAAAAAAGGATAAAGGCAAGTAGATGAACTGTTTTTGAGGCACAAAATCTTTCATAACAAAATTCTGGTGAATATATTGACGGTGAAAGTGCAAGAGTGTGTATCTTGGTGAGCGACTTCTTCTTACACTTTTCTTTAAATTAAAAAGAATGCAACAGCATTTTTTGGAAATTTCTAGGATTTTTCCTTCTTTACCAGGAAAATGAAAAACGAAAATTTCAAGGAATAGTTTTGGTTCATAATCCTTTGATTGAATAGAATGGGGGTGGAAATTTTGATGCATTGCAAACTAAATATGCTTTTCTGCAATTTCACTGTGAATATAAAGTTTGCATAAGTAATTAAAGGTAGCACAACAATTTCTCTTAATATAAAATATCTCAACAATGTTTATTAAAACAACCACAAAGTTTGAGACTTATTCGGTACTCCGCTATGGGTCTTTTACACACGAGAGACAAGAGCGCAAAGAGAGCGAACTTAGCTAGGTAACGAGTAAAATAGCAGAGATACTGCATTGAGCGTACCAGGAAAGTCTAAAAATTGTCTTTCAATTTAGTGAAAACACCTGCCACATACTGATGATTAAGAAAAAAGGGCTTGCAGGCAAATAAAAGAGAATGCATGATGGAGGCTCAACATGTTCAGGTAATTCTATGTGATCTAGGGACAAGATTCGCCACTACATTGCGCTGCTATGCGGTTTGTGTCTTTGAGAAGCAATAGTTGTCATTACATAGGAACAAGTTAATGCAAGAAACTGATTCATAATGTACGGAAGAATTAATACTGAGTAGAGTGACATCAAATTTGTGTATATTCATTATGTGCTTATACCTGAAACTATGATAACCATTGACTCAATGTGTAAGAGACAGATAGCGCTATAATGACTTTCTCTTACACATCGAGTCAATGGGCAACGTCCGTAATCGTAGTTTCAGACATACATTTGCAACGAGTCTACACAAATTGAATGTCATTCTACTCAGTGTTGATGCTGCTACGCATTATGGATCAGTTTCATGCATTATCTTGTCGCTAATTATTGCTTCTCAAAGATGTAAATTATGAGACAGTGCAGCGTGGTGGCGGATCTCGTCCATAGATCACATAGAATCACCTTAGGGACTAAGGACTGGATTTTAGACATTGCTACACTGGTAGACAGCGCATTAAAAACGAAGAATTTTGGTGCAAACCGCGGATCAATATCTTAATTTTTGACGAAGTTATGATAGGTCAGAGGTCATATTTTGCCTAATTTTAAAAAATCATAACTCCGGTTTATATTATCGTAAAGAAAAAAATAAAACGGGAAAATTCACCAAATTGTGGGCAATTATAAGTAAAAATCGCAGAAATCACTTCAAAGCAATTTAAAGAGGGTGCTCGGGCCCCTAAATATGTCAGTTCAAAAGGTCATACGATGTTCTCGCAAAAAGAGCCAATTTCCCTTAACTTTGCTGCAACATTATCTCAGTAAGTTCAAAATTAGTTAAATATTACGTTTCTGAGTTCCCAAATTTCGGGAAAAGTTAAAAAAAAAAAAAAAAAAAAAAAAAAA
>NW_017550621.1:0-13396 GCF_001854935.1 Bemisia tabaci | reverse complement strand
AGGTTTAGAATGATTCTTTAGGCTCATGCGCAGGGGCTATCGTCCTTTTCTTTACTGAAAATTTAAAATCTGCCGAGATTTTTGACCTAAAAGATGCGATATATCGCATGCCAGTTCGACCACTTCTTTTGAGCTTGACGAATCACCTTAAATTACAATCAAATTAACATTCAAACGTTTGTGCGTTTAAACGCTAAAATTAATATCGTATAACCAAAATTGTGCAAAAAATCCCACAAAATTTTGACAAACGATAAACCGAACATAATAAATCAACCATAAATCAATCATCATAATAATCGGGTGTAGTTCCGTACTCCGGCTTATTTTCATACCCGCAAACGGTACCCCCTACACAGTTCCGTACTCGGGCTTCTTTATTTCATAGAGTACATAGAGTCGTAATGTAAATGGGAGAGCTGGCGCCATGTTCTGCTCGACGAATTCCGAGCCCGGTGTGCGCCGAGTTCGGGTCGCTTTTTCGATACATTTTCGATCCAAAATGGCGGTGTGGAATACGTTGTAATTCCTATCTCCGTTGTTGTTGTTGTTGTTGTCATCGGATGGCCGGGTACCCGTGTATCGCAAACAATCGATTATGTATCGAAAAAGTGACCCGGCGTCACACAGGAATCTCGGAATTCGGGACATGGAAAATGCTTAAAAGTGGCGTCAGCTCACCCACTTACATTACGACTCTATGTACTCTATGCTTTATTTAAACGAAGTTGGATTTACATAGAGTACCTTTATAGACAGAGTATGCTCTATAGACAGAGTGTGGCCATTTTTGTGCCGGTTTTTCATTTGTCGCGTGAAAATATGTTGACACGATGTAGTTTTTCTGTAGTAAAAAGATACGAATGACCACTACTTGAATTTCTAAAAATGACGTGAAAGTTTCAAAAAAGCGTAAAACATGAACTGGCTCTTCGAATTTTGTTTTATTTAGGCGTTCTCCTTCAACACGGAGTCGCGAAACGTACCTTAACGAGCGTCAAAATCGGGCGTCGGGCGTGTTGCCGAATTTTTAAATCGCTGTAACTTGGATTCCCTAAGCCTCTCAGAAAAGTATAACATATCAATGGATGCGAAATTGAACGAACAATAATTCCGACAGGTTTTTATTCAATCCCCACCAACTGCAAACACACTTTTAGGCGAAAACGTGATTTTTAATCATTATGAAAATTAAAAAAATGGCCAAAACGTGGCAACAGTGGACTCGAATAAAAATTTCCTTTGCGTAGGTCGATAGAACAAAATTTTCCGCATTTTTTGGTATAAATACGAGCTCTGTAACTGCATTTTTGCGAAAGTTATGGGTGTTTGAAGGTTACGACTTTAAAAAATGGCAACGCGGTTTCCCTGCGGTTTTCGCCTAAAAGCAGCCAGATGCAGGCCCAAAATGACCTATACAATCATCCCACAAAGTTTCGTACAATCCCCGCGGGGTCACTTTTTGGCCGTTTTGCATAACCCTCTTTTCAACTTGTCCATACCTGTGTAAATCTACCTTGATTTCTGATTGGTTCCCGTATTTTAGGCCTCCACAGTGTCACAAACGGGAATAAAGATTACATTTTCACCAATTGCAAAGATTATAATCTGGAATGGACCAGGGAATTACGGGTTCGGCAAGGAACAAACGGAATGAGAGGAGGAACGGAGAAAGGCATTTGAGAATGGGCCGATCAAAGATTACGAAAAACGTTCAATTTCTGTAATCTTTATTCCCGTTTGGTTTGTGACATCCATGAGCCGAATTGTCTTGACTCTCAGTATAAAGGGACTCTAGGCGCACTGCTCGACGCGGCATGAAAGTCCGCGCCGGGCCTCCGCCTTGCGCGCCGATGCGGCTCCGTTTATGATGCTCCCTCAAACCTCAGCTCTAAATCCCTGGGCAACAGTTCCATCGATGAGCCTCTTTGAGGCCCCTAGTTTGTAGTAGAGTACCTATAATGAGAGAGTATGGCCACTGGGCCCCATGGAGAGGCTTAGGACCCAAAAATGGCGGTGCTTTGTTTTGGTTTTTGTGGATGGGAGGGGGGTCATTGCCAACTTTTGACGGTCATCACCAACCGCACAGGCTGCCAACCTTACTACATCTAAGATAATTTTTCTCAAAAATTGCACACGATTAAGGCCTAGATACACACGGCGATTAATCGCCGCGATTGGGTTGGTTCGGGTCGCATCGCTCAACGCAATACGATCAACAGAGGCCATCAGTGCGATCACGTATACACCTAGCGATTAATCGCCGCGATCAGCGCTAATTGTTAATGTTATTATAACCTTAAAATGATCAGTATCTTATCTAGTTGATCATATTGATAACAGGATAGTCGTAAGTACTGTGCCCAAAAGACTAGTGCCTTTTTTTAATTGAATGAAGATGAAGATTTTCAACTGAATAATGTTTCCTATTTCTGAAGTTCTGGTGCCTCTCTTGAATAATAAGTGGCTAATGAACGGACACACTTCTGCTGCAATTTTAACAATTTTCGCATCAAATGTAAAAATAAACATACTATAAAACTAATTGACGAGCACCTCGAAGACAGAAGAACGTGAACAAAAACACATGTAGACCACATGTACTGGTGGATTTCGCATCCATCAAGAATAAACAGGACTCAACAAATGCATCTACTCGCCCAAAAAGTAGGATTGAATCCTACTTTGGATTCAATCGCGGCGATTGGAGAAATTCCGAGAATTTCACTCGCCCGTCGCGGCGATTGACCGAATACACCTGCGTTTAAACGCCGCGATTGCAATCGCGGCGATTAATCGCCGTGTGTATCTAGGCCTTTAGCCTTAAAATTATGTAAAGATGTCGGAATAGTGCATTTGAGTAAATTTCTCGTTACGATAAGCAAAGAAAACTACATTTTGAGTCATTTTGCATCACATTAATTTATTGCGTCCGCCATTTTTGGGTCCTAAGGGCTCCATTCAGCCTAAGATGGCTGAGCCAATCAGAGGTGGTAACCCCAGAGGCCATACTCTCTCACACCGCAATCACACGCTGAATGTGGGAGCTGAATGTGGCTTGAATGTGGAAGTCATCGGCCAGCAACGATTCTCAGCAACCATCGGACCAATTTTGAATTTGTCTGAACTATTCGAGTAGATTTGATACACATCTGGATGAAAATAACTCGAATTTGCTAAATTTCAGCCGTTGGGCGATGACTGTTGACTTCCACATTCAGGTGCTAAATTCAGCGTCTGGTCGCGGCATCATTATAGGTACTCTGTTTGTAGGTGACGTTTGTCTGGACGCTAGCCCAGAGACAAGAGACCCTCCACTGGCCTCCTAGCGACAGGTGGAAGCTTTTACATTCGGGGTTTCAATAATTCCTTAGGGACAATTAATTATTAGGGAGCAACCGTCATCACGCTAGTTTCGGCTGTAGATTAACCTACATGGTCGATGATGAGCTTCGGATGACGTCATGAGCCAAACAACTTTCCCAAACGTCGGCCATTTTCGACTTGTTTGCAAAACGAAACTGCCAACACGTTTGTTGAACATCAACCATGTAGGTAAGTCTAGAGTCCCTTTATACTGAGAGTCGGCTCTCAAACTGGCACTAATTCTTTTATTTCTCAGCCATTTCTGCACGGAATGCCTTGAAAATTTCAAGATCTGCTCTGTGATGTATCCCGAACACATCGGTTACCCTCAAAGATCGTCGGCCCGACGATCTTTGAAAGGCAACAGTCAACAGTTCCATCGATGAGCCTCTTTGAGGCCCCTAGTTGTATGTAAGCGTATTTTGGTTGATGATCGGTCGAACCAAAATGGGTGGATCATGCTATTTTCGTATTTTGCTTTGACGCGATCAAACTTTTTCGGGACTCAGCAGACAGATGGACGGTGGAATTCTTGCAAACGTTGGAGCCAAAATAGAACCCTACAAAAAGTAGGATCATGAATAACCCCGATGTGAATGATGGCATTCAACAAGCATCAATGCCGAATGCCTGACCTCTAAATATATTAGAAAGACCGCCAAACGCCAAACCTGTCATTTGTTAGTTTAAACGTTTAATTTTTTTGTGTTTAATAATTAAAATAATAATTTCTAGTCAGTAGTGAATATATGGGGGCGCAACGGACACACAGGCAGAATTTGACCTTGAAAAGTTCATTGACCCCTAGAAAAGTTCATTGACCTTTAGCGTAAAGTTGACCTTGTAGTATTCATTAATAAAGTTCATTCATGAGATCAGGTGATAAAAGGTCACGTTTTCCCGCCAAAAAATTCACTACTAGAAAAAGATGAAATTAATTAATTACGATGCAATGTTGCTAATTGGCAGTTTGAAGTGAAGAATATCCAAATTCCACTTATTACGAATATAAATACTAGAATAGTGGAAATGAAAGAACTGATGGAAAGAATCGGGCGAAGAGGACACACAGGCAGAATTTGACCTTGAAAAGTTCATTGACCCCTACCGTAAAGTTCAACTTGTAGTATTCATTCATAAAGTGCATTCATACATTTATGCATAAATTAATTCATAACATTCACATTACGGTCATACATTTTTAATGAAGATTTTGAAAGTTCAATGAACTTTAACGAAAAGTTGAGTTTGAATACTACAATGAACAGTATGAAGGAACTAGTATGTTAATTAAGTAAATGCGATGCGAATGTTGGTATGTAGAAAAACTCCCCCCCCCCCAAAAAAAAAAAATATTTAATTATTTGTTATTCTGATAAGACAAGAAAATAGGGGTAGAAAATTGAATATGAAACATTGAAATAGTGATAAGGTGAGTCTTAAAGAGTTGTAATGTTCGTCGGAAACGAAGTTAGAGATAATCGAGAGAGAGCCGTGCAAGCGGTAATGTTATTCGGATGGAAGACTTGTATGTCTAGACGACATCTTCCAATATGGAAGTTACCTTGAAATGATTCGCGAGAGATCCGTTGCATCGGCAGGGGGGCAATTTCAAAGAGCGGGAGGGGATTGGGATGTACAAGTTGGTAATCAACAAAGGGTACATGTTTCCACCATGAAAAATGTTCGGGGTTTTCGGAAAGAGGATTTGATGTTTCGCAAAAAAAAAAGAACTATTTTACATACGTAGAGTTAAGTGATGTAATGTTTGTCGGTAAACGAAGTTAGAGATAATCGGAAGAGACAGGGAGAGAAATCCGGAGAAGAGACATATGTCTAGTCGTCAAGACCAAATATGGAAGGTAGCTAGATCGCAGAGAGATCCGTTGCTTCGGCAGGGGGTAATTTATCGTCCTGTTTTTTAATGACCAGCTCGATGAGGAAGTAAGCAATACCTAAGTAATACAGAAATTGTCGAAAGGAACCAGAGGAAAAAGAGCAAAGGCCCTTCACGTGATTCGAGTAAAACGTCAGAGGTGGCGCCACCAGCGACCGACACCACCTCCCCTAGACATCATCTCACAAATCGGGACGACAATTTTTATGGTCCTAATCGATAGCGCTAACAAAAACTCGAATTCTCATGTGAGGTGCGGCTACCCCCTCACCCTAGCATCATCCCCTAAATCGGGGACGACAATTTTTATGATGAAAATCGATAGCGCTTGCAAAAACTCGAATTCTCATGTGAGGTGCGGCTGCCCCCTCACCCTAGCATCATCCCTCAAATCGAGGTTGAAAATTTTCAAGACGCCAATCGATAGCGCATGTGAAAACTCGAATTTTGGTCAATAGTGCGGCCACCCCCTCCCCTGCATACCATCCCCAAAATCGGGGACGAAAACTTTCATGATGCAAATCGATAGCGCTAGGAAAAACTCGAATTCTCATGTGAGGTGCAGGTCGATAGCGCATGTGAAAACTCGAATTTTGGTCAATAGTGCGGCCACCCCCTCCCCTGCATACCATCCCCAAAATCGGGGACGAAAACTTTCATGATGCAAATCGATAGCGCTAGGAAAAACTCGAATTCTCATGTGAGGTGCAGGTACCCCCTCACCCTAGTATCATGTCTCAAATCGAGGTCGAATATTTTCATGATGCCAATCGATAGACCATGTGAAAACTCCAATTATGGTCCAAAGGGCGGGTACCCCCTCACCCTAGCATCATCCCTCAAATCGAGGTCGAAAATTTTTATGATGTCAATCGATAGCACATGTGAAAACTCGAATTTTGGTCAAAAGTGCGGATACCCCCTCCCCTGCACATCATCCCCAAAATCGGGACGACAATTTTTATGATGCAAATCGATAGCGCTAGCAAAAACTCGAATTGTCATGTGAGGTGGGGGTACCCCCTCACCCTAGCATCATCCCTCAAATCGAGGTAAAACATTTTCATGATGCTAATCGATAGCGCATGTGAAAACTCGAATTTTGGTCCAAAGTGCGGGTACCCCCTCACCCCGGCATCATCCCTCAAATCGAGGTAAAAAATTTTCATGGTGCAAATCGACAGCGCTAGCAAAAACTCGAATTCTCATGTGAGGTGGGGGTACCCCCTCACCCTAGCATCATCCCTCAAATCGAGGTAAAAAATTTTCATGATGCTAATCGATAGCGCATGTGAAAACTCGAATTTTGGTCCAAAGTGCGGGTACCCCCTCACCCTAGCATCATCCCTCAAATCGAGGTCGAAAATTTTCATGATGTCGATCGAAAGCACATGTGAAAACTCGAATTTTGGTCAAAAGTGCGGATACCCCCTCCCCTACACATCATACCCAAAATCGGTGACGACAATTTTAATGAAAATCGATACCGCTTGCAAAAACTCGAATTTTCATTTGAGGTGCGGGTACCCCCTCACCCTAGTATCATGTCTCAAATCGAGGTCGAATATTTTCATGATGCCAATCGATAGACCATGTGAAAACTCCAATTATGGTCCAAAGGGCGGGTACCCCCTCACCCTAGCATCATCCCTCAAATCGAGGTCGAAAATTTTTATGATGTCGATCGATAGCACATGTGAAAACTCGAATTTTGGTCAAAAGTGCGGATACCCCCTCCCCTGCACATCATCCCCAAAATCGGGGACGACAATTTTTATGATGGAAATCGATAGCGCTAGCAAAAACTCGAATTCTCATGTGAGGTGCGGGTACCCCCTCACCCTAGCATCATCCCTCAAATCGAGGTAAAAAATTTTCATGATGCTAATCGATAGCGCATGTGAAAACTCGAATTTTGGTCCAAAGTGCGGGTACCCCCTCACCCTAGCATCATCCCTCAAATCGAGGTCGAAAATTTTCATGATGTCGATCGATAGCACATGTGAAAACTCGAATATTGGTCAAAAGTGCGGATACCCCCTCCCCTGCACATCATCCCCAAAATCGGGGACGACAATTTTTATGATGGAAATCGATAGCGCTTGCAAAAACTCGAATTCTCATGTGAGGTGCGGGAACCCCCTCACCCTAGCATCATCCCTCAAATCGAGGTAAAAAATTTTCAAGATGCCAATCGATAGCGCATGTGAAAACTCGAATTTTGGTCAATAGTGCAGTCACCCCCTCTTCTGCACAGCATCTCCAAAACACGGTGTTGAACATTAAGTATAGTGTAAAAATTAGGAGGCGACGTGACGCCTTAAGTGTCATCCTTAAGGGATAGTTAACTGTCGAATTTTCTGAAGAAATGTCGGCGCGGAACTTAGATAACAGTGGTGGAAATCATCAGCAGAGTCAATTGTATGCTCGATGTTGCCACATATACATTCAAACTTTCATCTTTGCGTATGAGTTTTATGTATGCAATCCAAGACATTCAAACTTCCATCTTTGCGTATGAGTTTTACGTATGCAATCCAAGTGGTTCATGAAGGAAATCGCATTTACACACACGATAGGCACGCGACATAGACGTGTTTGCAGCATCATGCATACAACCGGACAATAGTAAGAGTCAAGAGTAAACTAGCAAACCCAATTTATTCAAGCAGAAATAAAAAATTGTGAATACACATAGGATATGCATGCGTCTTAGGTAAAAGTCGAATTTTCTCGAAACGAAACTGCGTATCAAAATTCGGTCTGTGCATTTTTCCAATCTTCGATAGGGTGAACCAATTCCATCACTCCAGGGCAGATTGGGAGGAGTGGAGTTTGAAGGTGGCGCGGGACGTGCATATCTGCGGAAGATATCATCAGCAGAGCCGGTTGAATGGTCGAAGTTGCTACATATACATTCAAACTTCTATCTTCGCGTATGAGAGTTATGTATGCAATCTAAGTAAGTTAGTTAGTTAGTTAATGTATTTTCCAGACATTCAGCGTCACAGGCTATAAACGTCTTTACAGAGAATTTTGAAAATGGGCGTATATACGAAAATATAGATTTTTAAATTAAGAGAGGCGAAGAGTTTCAGAATTTTGGTAGTGACATTGGGTTCATCGCGTGTAAGAGGATTTGTATTGGACTAAACGTTCATCGCACAGGACGTCAGGGGAGGAAAACATCATGAACCGAAAATGCGACGTCAAGTGAGACAGAGGGAGGAAGTTTTAACCACCGCCAAAAGCTAGTCCACGAGCGGGGAAGAAAGATAAGTACTAACAAAAAATATTTGCACCACCGAAACTGTAATCAATGAGGTCCATGAGGAAAACCGCGTAAACAAATAAGGTAAAAATCAAGTATGATAAACATCCAATAGCGTAACGAATACGTAAAAAAACAATTGCAGTAAGGAAACACAAGAAAAGTAGCATTTTTTGTAGCAAAGGACCTCCACGTGAATGAGTAAAACGTCTGAGGTTGTCCAACTAGCGACCTCTGAGAAGTTAAAGTTGTTAGGCGGAGCCTAATTTGTCACATTGTCCTATCTATTCCATTCCAAAATTTCGCAATGTCCTGATGCCACTTTTACACACAAATCCACGCTTCCTACGGCTCATGGAGGATCGATATATGGTCTTACGGCTGAGGGCCAACGATAATTTTTCAAATCCAAAATTTCACGTAAAATATGAATTTCGCAATGAAAGTGACCCCACTTTTACACATAAATCCACGCTTCCTACGACCCATGGGGGATCGATATACGCCCTTCCGTCATTGCAGCGACGATATTTCCAAATGCAAAATTTCACGTAAAACATGATTTATGCAATGAAGTGAGCCCACTTTTAAACATAAATGGATGCTTTCTACGACTCATGGGATCGACATACACCCTTCCGTCATTGCAGCGACGATATTTTTCAAATGCAAAATTTCACATTAACACGGATGAAATGAGCCCAGTTTTACACAAAAACCATGCTTCCTACGGCTCATGGAGGATTCGATATACGCTCTTACGTCGGGGGAGAATCGATATTTTTCAAATGCAAAATTTCACGTAAAACCCGATTTTCGCAATTAAGTGAGCCCAGTTCTACACAAAAATCCATGCTTGTTACGACTCAGAGGGGCTCCATATGCGGTCCTACGTCGGAGGAGTGACGATATTTTTCAAATGCACAATTTCGAGAAAAACATGATTTTCGCAATGAAGTGAGCCCAGTTTTAAACGTAAATCCATTCTTTCTAAGGGTCATGTAGTAATCGATATACACCCTTACATCGGAGGATCGACAGTGTTTCTAAAATGCAAAATTCCACGTAAAACATGATTCACGCTATTAAGTGAGCCCAGTTTTACACATAAATCCATGCTTCCTACGCCTCATGGAGGAACGATATAACCCCTTACGTCGGGGGAGCGTCAATATTTTTCAAATGCAAAATTTCACGTAAAACATGATACTCGCGTTGAAATGAGCACACCTTTACACAAAAATCCATGCTTCCTACGACTCTTGGGGAATCCACATACGTTCTTACGTCGGAGGAGCGACGATATTTTTCATACGCAAAATTTCACGTAAAACATAATTTTCGCAATGACGTGACCCCAGTTTTACACATATATCCATGTTACCTATACTGCTCATGGAGGAACGACATATGCCCTTACGCCTGAGGGGTGTGATATTTTTCAAATGCAAAATTTCACGTGAAACATGATTTTTGCAATGTAATTACCCCAGTTTTACATAATATTCCATACTCTCTACGCCTAATGGGGGATCTATATACACCCTAACGTCGGAGGAGTGCCGATATTTTTTCAAATGCAAAATTTCAGATAAAACATGATTTTCGCAATGGAGTGAGACCAGGTTTACACATAAATCCATGCTTCCCACGGCTCATGGGGGATCCATGTACGCCCTTACGTCGGAGGAGCAAACGATGTTTTTCAAATGCAACATTTCACGTAAAATATGATTTTCGCAATGAATTGAGCCCACTTTTACACGTAAATCCACACTTTCTACGGCTCATGGAGGATTCGATATACGCTCTTTCAATACTGGAGCGACGATATTTTTCAATTGCAAAATTGTACGTAAAACATGATTATCACAATGAAGTGAACCCTGTATTACACATAAATCCATGCTTTCCACTGCTCAAGGGTTCGATATACGCCCTTACGATTGACGTGCGACGATATTTTTCAAATGCAAATTTTCACGTAAAACATGATTTTCGCGGTGAAATGAGACCAGTTTTACATGTAGTAAAATAATCCATTCTTCCTATGGGTAATGTAGTAATCTATGTACGTCCTTACGTCAGAAGAGCATCGATATTCTTCAAATGCAAAATTTAACTTAAAACATGATTTTACAATGCATTGCCTCTACATTTACACATAAATCCATGCTTCCTACGTTTCATGGGGGATCGATATATGGCCTTCCGACATTGCAGCGACGATATTTCTCATGGGCAAGATTTCACGTGAAACAAGATTTTTCCATTGAAGAGACCCCATTTTAACACATAAATCCATGCTTTCCACTGCTCAAGGGGTTTCAATGTACACCCTTACGTTTGAGGAGCGACGATATTTTTCAAATGCAACATTTCACGTAAAATATTATTTTTGCGATGAAATGACCCCAGTTTTTCACACAAATCAATGCTTTCTACGACTCATGGAGGATTCGATATACGCTCTTTCAATACTGGAGCGACGATATTTTTCAATTGCAAAATTTCACGTACAACATGATTATCGCAATGAAATGAACCCAGTATTACACATTAATCCATGCTTTCCACAGCTCAAGGGGGTTCGATATACGACCTAACTTTTGTCGGCGACGATATTTTTCGAATGCAAATTTTCACGTAGAAAATGATTTTGGCGATGATATGAGCCCAGTTTTACATGAAAATCCATTCTTTCTATGGCTCATGTATCGATCGATATACGCCCTTACGTCGGAGGAGCATCGATATTTTTCAAATGGAAAATTTCACGTAAACCATGATTTTCACAATGAATTGAGCCTACATTTACACATGAATTCATTTTCCCCACGTTTCATGGGGGATCGATATACGCCCTCCCGTCATTGCAGCGACGATATTTTTATAGACAAAATTTCACGTGAAACGCGATTTTCGCAATGAAGTGAGCCCAGTTTAACACATAAATCCATGCTTCCTACGTCTCATGGGAGATCGATTTACGTCCTTACGTCAGAGGAGCGACGATGTTTTTTAGACCCAATTTTTCACGTAAAAACATGATATTCGCGATGAAATGAGCACTGTTTTACACATATATCCATGCTCGCTACGGTTCATGGGGATTCAAAATACGCCCTTACGTCTGAGGGGCGACGATATTTTTTCAGATGCAAAATTTCACGTAAAATATGTTTTTCGCGGTGAAATGAGCGCAGTTTTACACGTAAATCCATTCTTTCTATGGGACATGTAGTAATCGATTTACACCCTTACGTCGCACGAGCAACGATTTTTTCAAATGCAAAATTTCACGTAAGCATGATTTTTGCAATGAATTGAGTCACACACACAAATCCTACACATCCGTGCATTTACACATACATCCATGCTTCCTACGGCTCATGGGGGATCGATATACGCCGTTCCGTCATAGCAGCAACGATATTTTTCAAACACAAAATTTCACATGAATCACGATTTTTTGTAATGAAATGAGCCCAGTTTTACACATCCGTGCTTCCTACGGCTCTTCGTGGATCGATGTACACCCATTACGTCGGAGGAGCGACGATGTTCTCAAATGCAAAATGTCACGTAAAACATGATATTCGCGATGAAATGAGCACACTTTTACACATAAAGGCATGCTTCCTACGGCTCATGGGGATTCAATATACGCCTTTACGTCTGAGGGGTGACTATATTTTTTCTAATGCAAAATTTCACGTAAAATATGATTTTCGCTATGAAATGAGGCCGGTTTTACACACAAATCCATGGTTTCAACGCCTCTTGGTGGATTCGATGTACGCTCTTTCAATATATTGGAGCGACGATATTTTTTCAAATGAATTTCACGTAAAAAAATGATTATCAAAATGAAGTGAACCCAGTATTCCACATAAATCCATGCATCCACCGCTCAAGGGGTTCGATATACGCCCTTACTTTTGAGGGACGACGATATTTTTCAAAGGCAAAACTTCACGTAAAACATGATTGTCCCGATGAAATGACCATACTTTTACCCATACACACATTCTTTCTATGGCTCATATTTTGTACTAAATTTACATATAGCACCCGTCTGTTTAGGGTCCTAGAAGGCTGATCCATTTTCACACCCCTGTCAAACTGGGTGAAAGGATAACTTACTGGGCGGGTATGTCTCTCCCACACCCACCTACGTGGAAGGGTCAGTCTGATGGAGTGTCGTAGTGAATTGCCTTGACCACTACACCACTGTGTGCATATGCTAAAAGTAATAATCGGAAAAAAGACTACAACAGACCACCAAAGTAGCCATATCGCTGGATAAATGCGGATTATAATGGTATCTTTCATTAGGGATATCGGAGATAACCAATCTCCGATACAGTGGGGCCCCCCCTTTATCTTATTCGGTTGGGTAGACCGACATTTTGCCTAACGGTCTCATATTTTACGTCCTCCCTTGGCTCATATTTTGATTAAATTTAGAAATAGCGTCCGTCTATTTTGGGTCCTAATGGGACACCAACCGCATTGGAACTGTTTTTTGATGACGTCAGTAAGCGCAAAATGGGACATCAAACGCATTGGAGCTGATTTTTGACGACGTCACAAGCGCATTGATGGTGTATTTTGATGACGTCACTTGGGCGTCATACCACTACTTAGTAAGGACAAAATGGGACATCAAGCCATTGGTTCCATGTTTGACCTTGAAAATGTCAACATAGGTCCGAGAACCCTCCTACTCCCCACCCTACCGCCAACCCTACCCCCTAACCTCCAGGTTAGGGGGTAGGGTTGGGGGTAGGATGGGTACAGCGGGACCCCTTTATCTTCGGTTGGTTAGGTTTTCGTAACGGGTCCCGCTGTACCCATCC
>NW_017550603.1:1099329-1127525 GCF_001854935.1 Bemisia tabaci | reverse complement strand
ATTGGAGTTTACGGGAGTGAACCTTCTGTTGGTGAAGCCTATATATTCTGTGGTTTGGACTTAGGACTTCTGGAGACGGCGGGAGGCATGTGAGCGTGCGCGGCGGGAGGGGAGCGGGGAGTGGAGGAGAAACCGAGCGTTACACCCTTAGCGTGACACGATGCGCTTATGATTTTATACTATAGAGTAAGATACTGGGCAAAATGTGGGCAGTGTGTAACATGGGTTTAGATGGCAGCCTACCGTACGTGAGCCCAAGTAAATCTAACTTAATTCAACTTCAAAACGTTACGGGTCTCTAACACTGGTCAGCCATTCTTGAGGTGTAATTCGTTGGATGAAAGTAACAATTTACCTACTCTTGATAAATTACAATTAGGTAATATTTTCATTATTTTTATATTCACATTCGAGCTACCGCCATCTTAGTGCACTCTTGACACTCCACGAGCGAGAATCAATCAGAATTAGAGCTTTCTCTATGGAATTAGAGTACCTTTAATAGACAATCCTCTACCCTAGAAAAATGGCAAGAATCTGTGGCCGAAAGCTCGAAGAGTAAAGGAACTAGACTCGTAGGGCAGAGAAATGGACATTATGACCCGATGCACATTTTAATTTGGAGGGCCGTTAAAAAAAGCACCACTGTTTTTTATAAACCGACGTTGCCACGTCTATACCAGCAAGGTATATAGAACCGAAGTGGCTACTACGACTGGGAGGAGTGGGAGCACGGGGTGCAGGGGGTGAGGGGATGGTTTTGAGGGGAGGGGGTAGCCGAGGCCGAGGGAGAAAAAACCAAAATTGTTGAAATGGCGGCTGCTTTAAATTCAAAATGGCCGAATTTTTTTTTGCTATCGACCTTTCCAATGAGAAAATTCACTGCCTACTCCAATTACTTAAAGCAAGTAAAATCCTCTACCCTGCAAAAATGGCAAGAATCTATGGCCGAAAGCTCGAAGATTAAAGGAACTAGGCTCGTAGGGCAGAAATGGACATTATGACACGATGCACATTTTATTTTGGAGGGCCGTTAAGGGATATAGAACCGAAGTGGCTACTCCCACTGGGAGGAGGAGGGAGTGGAGAGGGGTGAGGAGGGAGGGGGAGAGGGNCAGGGGGAGAGGGGATGGTGTTGAGGGGAGGGGGTAACCGAGGTCGAGGGAGAAAAAACCAAAATTGTTCAAATGGCGGCTGCTTTAAATTCAAAATGGCCGGATTTTTTTTTTTTAGAAATCTGATTTCAAATGTGTTAATCTCATGCCAAAATACCCCTAAATTCCAAGTTTCAGGCAAATCCATACGCACATAACCGAAATGTCCATTTTCGGCCAATTTGAACTTTAACCGACCGCCTTTTTGAAACGGTTTGAGATATTGACTTCGCGCTTGCGCAAAAACTTTTCTTTTTATATACTCTTTCGAACGCTCCCACTCCCCTCTCCCCCTCCCTCCTCACCCCTCCCCACTCCCTCCTCCTCCCAGTGGGAATAGCCACTTCGGTTCTATATCCCTTGCTGGTATAGACTTTTACAGGGTGAGCGAAAAGTCCCCGACCCCCCCTCTAACTTTTGAACGAATTGAGCTAAGGAAATGAAACTTTGGGAATGTTCCTATCTCAACGTGGACCATCTTTTGGGGGGGGGGGTCAAAACTTTGGTCCCCCTCTCAGGGGGGACGGCCCCCCCAACTTTTTTTTTCAAATAACAACCCCTATCTTGTGATACCTCATTCGAAAAAGCATAGAAAAATTAGAATTTTGCCGCAAACCGCAGATCAATTTCTTAATTTTTGACCAAGTTATGATAGGTCAAAGGTCAAATTTGACCTATTTTCAAAAAATCATAACTCCGGTTCAGATTATCGTACAGAAAAAAATAAAACGGGAAAATGTACCAAATTGTGTCCGCTTTAAAGTAAAAATTGCAGAAATCACTTCGATTTAATTTTAAGGGGGGGGGGCTCGGACCCCCAAATACGTCAATTCAAAGGTCATTCAATTTTCCCGCGAAATAAGCCAATTTCCCCTGGATTTGCCTCCACATTATCTCAGTAAGGTCAAAATCAGTTCAACGTTACGTTGGCAAGTCCCCAAATTTCGGGAAAAGTTAAAAGAACGAAATTTAAGGTGATTAAATTTGACCGTTTAAATTTCGTTTTTTTTTTTAACTTTTCCCCAAAGGGGACATGCTAGAGCCCCTTTATACTGAGAGTCAAGACAACACCCCTCATGGAGTCACAAACGGGAATAAAGATTACAGAAATTGAACGTTTTTCGTAATCTTTTATCGGCCCATTCTCGAATTCCTTTCTTCGTTCCTTCCCTTATTCCGTTTGTTCCTTGCCGAACCCGTAATTCCCCGGTCCATTCCAGATTATAATCTTTGCAATCGGTGAAAATGTAATCTTTATTCCCGTTTGTGACACTGTGAAGGCCTAAAATACGGGAACCAATCAGAAATGGATTCACATTGTCTTGACTCTCAGTATAAAGGGACTCTAGGACGTGCCAACGTAATGTTGAACTGGTTTTGACCTTACTGAGATAATGTGGAGGCTAATCCAGGGGAAATTGGTTTATTTCGCGGGAAAATTGAATGACCTTTGAATTGACGTATTTGGGGGTCCGAGCCCCCCCTTAAAATTAAATCGAAGTGATTTCTGCAATTTTTACTTAGAAGCGGACACAATTTGGTACATTTTCCCGTTTTATTTTTTTCTTTACGATAATTTGAACCGGAGTTAGGATTTTTTGAAAATAGGTCAAATTTGACCTATCATAACTCGGTCAAATATTAAGATATTGATCTGTGGTTTGCGCCAAAATTCTTAGTTTTTTATGCTTTTTCGAATGAGGTATCACAAGATAGGGGTTGCTATTAGAAAAAAAAAGTTGGGGGGCCCCCGTCCTCGCCTGAGAGGGGGACCAAAGTTTTGATCCCCCTAAAAGATGGTCCCCTTTGAGATAGGAACATCCCCAAAGTTTCATGTCCCTAGCTCAATTCGTTCAAAAGTTAGAGGGGGGGTCGGGGACTTTTCGCTCACCCTGTACAACGTGATTGTAAAAAATTCTGACGCAATGAGTCCTACGTCCAAAATCTGATTACGGCGGGCTCATCTGCGGACTTTGACCTGTCGATAGCCGCAAAAATCATGGAAATCGGCCCGGTAAAACGCTGGAACTAAGCGTTACCAGATATGCAAATAAAAGGTACCAGAGCTAAAAAATATAGAAATTTAATATTTTTAACTAGCACCCACATAACATATCTTTTTGTACTAGACATCTGTTCCCACCAATTGAAAGTCAACAAAATATTTCCTTTTCTGAACTGATGAGAATGGATTATCTTGTTCTGATAACCTAAATAAGTTTTATCTGTGCGCCCAAAAAACTATGCATTCAAGCTAAAAATTATCTTGGCAGATTCAATTTTGGCACGATTTCAGTGAATGTAAAGTACAAAATTTAAGTTGCACAATTCTAGCAACATTGAAATGCTCTTGGTTCCTTTTCAAAAGTTGCAATCCAATGGATATTTGATTAGACCCGACACTACGAAAGTACTTACACTTTGGTAACGTCCTCAAATGTTCCATTGCCAGAAATGGTTTGATGTGACAGATTCTCGTTTTGTTGGAAATCAATAGATGTTTCTGGAGCAATATATTTTTTCTCTTTCCTCAAATCTAATTGATTTAAATTTTATTTATACTTCCATCCATGCTATTAAAAGGAGAATTCCTTGAGAGAGTGCATTATGATCATGGAAAACAAGTCTTTGCTATGTTTTAATCATTGATACAACCTCCTGCAATAACCTCCGATGAGATGCTTCGGCATGGTTCATTTATTGAAGATACTTAGTTTTTGTTCTCAATTCCCTTCCTCAGGTAGGTAGGTGCCAAGCGCCGCCAGGTAAATAGCGTGAGCTGCAATACCTACACTCATTCATAATGTCAACGTGGTAAAACTTTATTGCCATCATTTGAGTTTTTCCTCCATGCTTCAGACTGATGTGACAGTGGAAGTAAATTTTAAATCTATTCTGAACATTACTGAGAGGCAGATGTATAATAAAATCATGAAATAGTGCTGAAAACTCTACCTGTAAATGGGTGGTAGAAAAGCTAATTTGTGATGCAGAAACGAGGTTAAAGAGCTTTTCCCAATCATTCAGCACAAAATTGAGATTAACTCTTCAGGGGAATTTAGAAGTAGAAGGAAGGACTGAAGAAATGAACCGCTTTATTTAACGGCTGTCGTTTTGACTTAATGAGAATTGGGCTTTCAAGGCAAAATTAGAGATGCATCCACTTTCAAAATCATACCAATTATTCCTTCTAGGTCAAGATTCGATCTAAGTTAACTGCATGCATGTTTCAAAAATGAAAGTTAAGAGATCATGGCTTCTTTTAAGAAAAGCTCTATTAGCTCTAAGGGATCAACTCTAACTCGATCTGCGAGAGAGACATTTAGGAGGGTTACCAGAAATAGTGAGGAAATCCAAGATGCATTCATTAAACAACTAAAAGGATGTGCAGAAAGTTCTCGAACACACAGGTTTGAGAGAAAAAAAATTATCGGCTCAAATGCTGCACAGCTTGAGGAGAGACAATCTCATGAGAGCCCTGCAATTTTTAGGAATTACTGGTAAAAATTACTCAATTTTGATTTCTGTTTAAAAGAGGTAAATTAGAATAAAAATTGTTATCTCTAAAGAATTTAAGACTGATGACCTACAATTTAGATGTTGGACTTGTCTCATAAAAATCCAGTGATTAATTGAACACACTTGGCGCTCTAGTTAACGTGTAAAAAGTGAAAATGAGCAGGGGCACAGTCTGTAAGACACTTCGTAATCCGGCAATAGTTTAAGTCAATTCGTTCAAGGGTCTATTTGAATCAGTGAGAACAAAAACACAGCAACTGGGAAATATGAAAATAATCAAGACACACACACTAAACAGCACTGTAGGTGAAGAAGTTAGTTTAAGATACAGATTTTTCCTGACGAAAGACAAGTGCTTATGGACTCTTTAAAGGTCAAAGTTGGAACAGATGCCCTAACTCCAATGACCTTAATGTTAGGTAACTGTTTTTAATGGAAATTGGGCATTTTCGAGTTACCCAGTAGATGCGTTTGCATTCTCACTGATTCATTTATCATTAATATGGCTCTTTCTTAGGAGGAAANGGGGGGGGGGGGGGGGAACATAGGAAAAGAAGTGTTATCTCCTGAAAGAACCCCGCACAGAGCATGGGGTCAGTGGCTCTAGATGAAACTTTAATAGATTAACATTAAGTTCGTAATTAAGGGAAAGCCAAAAATTAGCTCTCTTAAGCGAGTAGAAGCCGAGATATTCGCGATTGAACTCTGACTATTTTCTGTGCGGCAGAGGCAAATTCTCCGTGTCGCCTTACCTTGCTTGAGCACTTCGGCCAGGAAACCCCCTCTCCCCACCAGTTGACTACGATGTCGCATTGTTTACACTCACTCCTTTCATTAGGATGCTCCGTTCCGGCTGTGCGATATGGAGTTCCCTGCTTCTCACACCTCTCAGAGGAGAGGGGACTCAGAATTCTACTGCCATGCTGTGGCATGCTAGAAAATAGTCCAGATTCAATTGCGAATATCTCGTTTTCTACTCGCAAAAATGAGCTAATTTTTTGGCTTTCCCTCAAATATGAACTTTATATCAATCTATTAAAGTTTCATCGACTTTCATCGAGAGCCACTGACCCCATACTCTGTGCGGGGTTCTTTGAGAGACATTTTATAGGATGCCAATGAGCTGGAACATGAATATGTGGAAGGCTAGAACTTCCTGCCCCCTTCTTGTGAAGTATTGAGCGATTTGCAAATAAGGGTTAGAACGACTAGAATAAAATGAATTAGTTTTATTGATGGCATCCATGATCCGAAATTAGAAGAAAGGCATTAAAAATTAAAAGGATGTTCTTAACTGGACAATGGGAAAATTTAAAATTTGTTGAAAAATTCGGTGTTGTATGCACTGATGTCCTGTATAGCAGTTGTCAAAGTATTTTATCGACACCATTGGCAGAAAAAATATAAAAGCATTTGTGAGAACTTCCACACAAGCAGAACATTACATGCTATTTGATAAAAAGTGCTGACAACAAAGAAGGTATTAACAATTAACTAGTCTGAGGAAACTCTTCCAGGATGGTTTGAAGGAAGAGACTAAATTCATAGAAAGTAAATTGATGACAGTATAAGAGAAAGGAAATTACTTAGGAGAAATGAGTTTAATCAACTTCTTCAATGGTTGGGCCACCAGCGGCAGCACCGGCTCCACCAGCCCCAGGAGCTCCTGGCATGCCTCCAGGGAAACCAGGCATTCCCTCAGCGCCACCGGCACCTTGGTACAGCTTTGTGATGATAGGATTGCACAGGGCTTCCAGTTCCTTTTGCTTGTGTTCGAATTCTTCTTTGTCAGCCAGTTGGTTTGAGTCGAGCCAGCGAATAACTTCGTTGCACTTCTCCATGATAGCTGTCTTATCAGACTCGCTGATCTTGTCCTTCAGTTTGTCATCCTCCATGGTGCTTTTCATGTTAAAGCAGTAGGACTCGAGGGAGTTTTTGGCTGCGATGACCTGACGTTGCTTTTCATCTTCGTGCTTGTACTTTTCAGCATCAGACACCATTTTCTCAATATCTTCCTTGCTGAGCCGACCTTTGTCATTTGTGATCGTGATTTTGTTTTCTTTACCAGTGGACTTTTCAATGGCAGTAACGTTCAGGATACCATTGGCATCAATATCGAATGTAACTTCAATTTGAGGTACACCTCTTGGCGCGGGAGGAATGCCTGTTAGCTCGAATTTCCCGAGGAGATTGTTGTCCTTGGTCATCGTGCGTTCTCCTTCATAAACTTGGATTAACACACCAGGTTGATTGTCGGAGTAAGTTGTGAAAGTTTGCGTTTGTTTGGTAGGAATGGTTGTGTTACGCTTGATGAGGACAGTCATGACACCACCAGCAGTCTCAATACCAAGAGACAATGGTGTAACATCAAGAAGCAGCAAGTCCTGGACTTCCTCAGATTTGTCTCCGTGGAGGATAGCTGCCTGGACAGCAGCCCCATAAGCAACAGCTTCATCAGGATTGATCGATTTATTCAGTTCTTTACCATTGAAGAAGTCTTGCAGTAACTTTTGAACACGGGGAATACGTGTGGAACCACCGACCAAGACGATATCATGGATCTGTGCTTTGTCCATCTTAGCATCACGCAGTGACTTTTCAACCGGTTCCATGGTTGATCTGAAGAGATCAGCATTTAATTCTTCAAATCTAGCTCTGGTGATGGAGGTGTAGAAGTCGATACCTTCAAAGAGAGAATCAATTTCAATGCTGGTTTGACTAGAGGATGAGAGGATACGCTTAGCCTTTTCACAGGCTGTTCTTAATCGCCTCAATGCTCTTTTGTTGGTCGTGAGATCCTTCTTGTACTTGCGTTTGAACTCCTGGGCAAAGTGATTCACCATGCGATTATCAAAGTCTTCTCCTCCCAGGTGAGTATCTCCTGCGGTTGATTTGACTTCAAAGATTCCATCTTCAATAGTTAAGATAGATACATCAAAAGTACCACCACCTAAGTCAAAAATGAGGACGTTGCGCTCTCCAGATCCCTGTGATCAAAGAAAAAAAAAGGCTTATGAGAACAATGAGGTTATTGGACACTTTAACAAAACATTTTCAGATCTGAGCACAATGGTCAACACACTTTGTTTCATTGGAAAAGTCAGCAAATTCATGTATGTACTTAATTATTGCGCTTTTCCTGATCTCAAGGAAAATGTTTTAAATTTTGTATGCTGTTAATGGACTTAGTTGGAAACAAGTTATTAGTTCATTATACTTTGGTTTGCAAATATTAGACTTCAAAAGAAAATATATGAAAGGGCAGTAGACACAGACCCCCCCCCCTCCACAAATGCCCTGCTTCCAAATTTAATGAAATTCATACCAGTGATAGACTTTCAACCTCCGAATCCAGGGTAAAATCGTACCAGGGGCGACAGTGCTCAGTTTCAAGTCAAAACATGTTCATCCCCATAGGTTTAAAACGATTTGAGATATTGAGGTGCGGTTTGTACAAGTGAATAATACTTAAAAAGAGCTATAAATTCAAGGGTAGGTTTTATCAAGTGTTGCCAAATTTAACATTTTACATTCAATTTTTTGGAGGAGTATGAGGTTAGAGAGCAGATCGAGTAAAAAAAGAGCTTTTATTGTGTGGTTGTTCTGTACCTATAGTTGCTGGGTGTGCGAAGTAAATCTGATAAACCTATGAACACAGCACTACAAAGGCATGCAGGAACATAAAAAACCAATGTTGTAAAAATCTGTACGTGAACTCAGATTCACTTAATTGATATGGCGGAGCTATTGTGTCGCTAGACTCATGCCTTCAAAGTTCATTTGATGTAATTTTTGAGATTGCAAGGCATGCCATGTTGCCTCTTATTCGAGTGCACATTCTTGTTCTTACAATGCTTAATTTATGAATAAAATATGACACTTTTAATGGATTTCCAATCAATTTGTTCTTTTGATTATGTTTTAGTAAGTTTGACATATTTTACCACTAAAACTTGAAAAAATGAGAGCTTTTTGGAATTTACGAAATTAAAAAGGAAGCAGGGAATTCCAGGAGAAGGGGGGGGGAGGGAAATCTGTGCAAAAAGGCCTTATAAGGACAAAAATGGAAATAAATGGATTGCATTTTCCAAAAAGGAACCACGAGTATTCCAATGTCGCTAAGATTGTGCAACTTTTTTGACCTTGCAAACATAAACTGATCATCTAAACAAGTTTTATCTTTATTACCTATTAACAAAAATTCAATACGAAAATTACGATAGTAGATCTAACTTTTTCCAAGGTTTCAGTAATTATATTGCAAGCAATGTAAGCTGCACTATCTTAGCAACAATGGAACGCTCTTGGTTCCTTTTTGCAAAATGCAATCCAACCTGCAACCTAGGTGACTACCTGAAGGGGGGAAAAAACATTATGAAGAGCGAATTTGAATCTCACATGTTACATTTGTGAAGAATCTATGTGTACTGAGTTTTTTCGTTATCATCAAACAGACGAAAAAAGTCTTTTCAATATAGGAGTTCTTTGCCAAAAAAAAGGAAACACATTGTGCATGGTAGGTTTAGAAATCAAACATATTTGAACATTCTCATCTCCACAGAGGAAGAACAGATGTGAATTAACTTCACGGACTACCTTCCACCAAAGATGATCAGTACAAGGCCTTCACATAAGACAAGTCTTGAGTTGGATACTAGTATATGTTATACTGATTTTTATCGAATGCTCAGGTACTTACACTGGCCTTCTTGTCTAAACCATACGCTATGGCAGCAGCTGTAGGTTCATTGATTATCCTAAGGACATTCAAGCCAGCGATAGCTCCTGAATCTTTTGTGGCTTGTCTCTGCGAATCATTGAAATACGCAGGAACTGTGATTACTGCATTTGTTACCGTTTTGCCCAAATAAGCTTCAGCTGTTTCCTTCATTTTAATTAGAACCATTGAGGAAATCTGTAAAAACATGGAACAAATTAGTATGGCGCTTGCAAAGACAGGAGGTTTAGATATGGAGAGCTGTTGAGGTATTGTAAAATCATTAGGCGACAGGCGAAAATTAGGCTTACAACCCCCCCCCCCCCCNATGCTTTAGAACTAGATTTTCAAGTGCTGCTGAATAATGAGCATGGCTGCAAAAATGATGTACACAAAATTCGGGGATTAATAAAAGGCACTCATGCATTCGACTTCTTACACTTGTATGGGCACGAGAGCCAGACAGAAGTTACTTAAGTGCAAAACCATGTATCTTTGCGACGTTGCTGCCTCCCTAGAATACTTCTGCAGAAAACTAGTTGACTTAATTTCTTGGAAATATCATTGATTTATCTTTTCTATTGACAGAATAATCTTCATACGTTTCAAGCTATGAAGTTGCCTACTTGCTGTTAAATAAAAATAAAATGGGAGCAGAAATTTTGCAACACCGGGATGGGGATACATAGTTTTGCGACTCAGCTGTCTTGCCACAAGCTGTCAGCTATTGGACGCATTGCACTTTCTCACGAGCCGGACCATCTCCAGTGATAAGGCATTTCAGTCCTTTTTTCCCCTTTTGCACACGCCACCTTCGGAGATGAGTTGACCTTGACACGTGCCCCAACACCCAGCATCCTGGGACCCCGCCGCTCGCGGATACGCGAAGCTTTAAAAGCCACGGCCGCCAGGCCGCTGGGTCTAACACTGCCTCCCCTTGGGCGACGTTTATGAGAAGGTATGATTTGGAAGGATTTGTTAGATATTTGTGCTATGTATCATGACTCGGTTTGTATTTCGTAGCTGTGTGCTACTTTCTTCATTGGAGCTTGTGGGTGGCATATTTTTGCTATATACAGTGTTCACTTTACTGTATCTCAGTTTTCATATTTTTCATTAGTCTGTACTCCCATGGAGTCCATTTCCAGTTTCTAGTTGCTTTTCCGAGCTTTGTCGTGGAAATCCATGAGCATGATGTCTGCTCGAGAAAAGGAGTTCATTTTATGTTTCTATTTGCTTTTCTGAGTTTGGATCATCCTCGTGTATTTCCTGCGCGAAGCGTCGGTCTTCGGATCGCTTTTGCGTGGAAATCTATGAGTATGATTTCTGCTCGGGAAAGGGGGCCGTAGTTCTCTCCGGGGATGCTATTTCTTTTGCTTCCGCGATTTGCGCGCTGGGACATGACGGGCATATCTTTTCTAGGCTTTCCCTCTTTTGTGTTTTCCTCTCATCCTGCCTTGCCTGCGTGAAGTGCTGGTCCTCAAGATCGCTTTGGCGCAGGGGAAAGCGTTTGAGTATGAGCAGGAGCACATGTGATGGGACGAGCTGGGAAGGGATCCCTGCCTGGCCACCTCGGCTGCAGGTCACATTGGGAAAACGCAAACCTTGAGTTTGCTATAGCCATATTTTTGACCTCTTATGAGTTTTCTTAGTATGTTTTTTTTCTTGCCCGGGTTTTTCCTCCCACGCATTGCTGAGCTAGCTGGAGGATTATTTTTGATAGCCCCGAGCCCGAGGCACATCAGCCATGAATTGCAGGTTCTTCAATGTTTTCTTGTTCCATCAGCATTTCCAGGATTCCCTTTCTCTCTTATTCCCCACAACGAATGACTTGTGATGTGACGCAAAGAGCCGTATGCAAAAACGACTTTTTTCACCCCCACTAAAACTTATGCGAATTTCGTCTATCAGTTACCCATACTGGAGCGCTTCCTTTCCCAAATTTGCAGACCCCCAAAAAATTTTGGGGGGCGCAAAGGGGGGGTGGAAGTCAAAACTTGTGAACCTCGATATCTTCGAACGAAAAAAGATATTGAGGCCCGGTTTGGACGAAAAATCGTCTAAAATAGCATACTTTAAGATTCTAAAGGTCAAAATCCCAAAATTTCATTTTTTGAGGAAAAACAATTTCTTGTAAACACACTAAGCTAAGAGAGCACATTTTAGTATTCAAACCAAAACCAGTTTTTTAAATTGTTCGTCTTTTTCCGCATCCAACGAGTGGTCATACAGGGTGATCCAAAAGTCCCTTCCACCCCCCCCTAACTTTTTACCTAATGGAGGTAAAGATTTGAAACTTGGGGATAATCATAGGTCAAAGGGAGCTACTTTTTGGCCCCCCTAGAATTTTTAGGGGGCCCACAACTTTTAATTTTCAAATGGGAAGACCCCCTTTGTGATAGCTCGTTCGAAAGAGCATAAAAAAAGAAAACTTTTCGCGCACACCCGAAGTCAATATCTCAAACCGTTTCAAAATGGCCGCCGGTTGAAGTTTAAAATGGCCGAAAATTGTCACCTCGGTTTTTTCCTGATGGATTTGCCTAAAACTTGGAATTTGAGAGTATTTTGGCATAAGATAAACAAATTTGAACTTAGATTTCTAAAAAATCAATTTTGGGTCATTCTGAACTTTAACCAGCGGCCATTTTGGAAATTTTGGTTTTCTTGAAAATCTAACGTCAAATTCGTTTTTCTCGTGTCAAAATACCCCTTCGTACTAATTTTCGCGCAAATCCATCGGGAAAAAACCGAGGTGACAATTTTCGGCCATTTTAAACTTCAACCGGCGGCCATTTTGAAACGGTTTGAGATATTGACTTCGGGTGTGCGCGAAAAGTTTTCTTTTTTAATGCTCTTTCGAACGAGCTATCACAAAGGGGGTCTTTCCATTTGAAAATTAAAAGTTGGGGCCATTGCCCCCCCCCCCCAAGGGAGGACCCCTGAAAATTTTTGGGGGGCCAAAAAGAAGCTCCCTTTGACCTAGGATTATCCCCTAAGTTTCAAATCTTTACCTCAATTACGTAAAAAATTAGAGGGGGTGGAAGGGACTTTTGGATCACCCTGTATAAGCTGGGAAACCGAACGGTTGCGGAGTTATGAGCGATTGAAGTTTCCGCTCAACGCGCGCCGACCGGAGACTTCAATCGCTCATAACTCCGGAACCGTTCGCACAGTGGGAAAAACAGCCGATCTAGCGCCGAAAAAGTCGGAAAATCAGCATCAATGAAAATGGCAAAAATTGGTATGTATGTGTCCCTTAGGATCTACTGATCAAGAATCAGCCAAGTTCTACTTCATAAGATCAATCTTATCTGCGATAATAATAAGAAATGCACCGGTTAGCGCGCAGCTGGTTTAGGACCGCCTCAGAGTGGTTACATTCAGTAGCCTCGTGTGTTCGTCTAAGTGTGTCATTAGTGACTTTTAATTTTTTTTCAACAAGGGCTTGCTCACCTAAACATAAGGATACCAATTTTTTCTTTTTTACATACTTCTATGACTTACAGCAATTTTTGAAAGTTAGCCTCTGATATAGTCAGAATTCAAACTTTTAAGGACTGCATCTTACAATATCCAAGGATATCAAGGAGATATTTATATCCAGTTACTCGTTATACTATCAAGATCACAAACATCCTTGGTTGAAAGCAGCCTTTCCCAGCCTTTCAGAGATATTTGATCAAAACTGAGTCGAAACATATGCTCAGATTGATTGTAACTGTCGTTTTGCCTAGCAGCCTTATGTTGAATCGCTGAGTAGCGTAGGGAAAGTGTGTGCGCAGAGCGGTGCGCGCGCAACTCCCCCAACGCACTTTTATACTACAGCTATTTCCGCTCCAAAATAGCCATCACCTCTAGCCTAGCGGATAGCGTGCTTCGCTATTATTGTCTTAGTCCGGGTTCGATCCTCGCCGAAACAGATGTTTTATATTATATCCGTGCAAATTTTTACTTTTTAGTTGTCTCTCTTGTACTATATTTATTAGGATGAGGCTATTCGACAGTACGGTACCGACGGATAAATGGCTATTCGTCGGTACCGTACCGATGAATAAATGGCTATTCGTCGGTACCGCATCGGCGACATTAATTAATAAAAATGTGTTGTCAAGCCTTGGTCCGAATGGACAAGCAAACGCCATCTATGATGCTCTGTTGTAATTACACGGAGATACTAAGTGCTACAAATGTACAACTATTGTCAGTTCATGGTAGCTGCTAGACGGCTTGCGAATCTTCAGTATCTGTCGCTGCCCCAACTAACAATGATCATAGTGCAGAGAGCTATTCCACCACCAGCGAATCTTCGGTTTCTGTTGCTGCCCCAACTAACAACGATCATAGTGCAGAGAGCTATTCCACCACTAGCGAATCTTCGGTTTCTGTTGCTGCCCCATCTGACGAAAATGTCAGTGCAGAGAGCTTCAAGAAGCTAAAATTTAAGAATAAAGTCATTTCACGAGGGCGACCTAAACTGCCAGCAAGACAACTTTGTTCCTTTAATCGCACCGTTGCCGACCGACAATCTGTGGAAAATCCCCCCGAAAAACGAAAACGAAAGAAAACACCTGCAAATGAAACTAAAGGCCCCACCACCCGAAAAAAGAAGCGTTCTTGATGATTCTTTTGACAGAGTAGTACATTTCAGTATTATGATGATTCATTTGACAGTGAAGTACTTTTCAGTATTATGATTATTTATTTGACAGAGTAGTACATTTCAGTATTATGTGTGAGTGTTAAATACACAAATTAAATTTGGAGAATATTTCTTTACAACTCGTGTTGGGTTTTTTTCCCATCTTTCACCCAATTTTTAGCTCTAAACTTCCACCAAAATATTATTAAGAAATCATATCTTTAATATAATTTACGTACTAAAATCAACGTACGGTACCGACGAATAGCTATTTATTCATCGGTACGGTACCCACGAATAGCTATTTATTCATCGGTACGGTACCGACGAATAGCCATTTATCCGTCAGTACCGTACCGACGAATAGCCATTTCGTATTTATTAACAGAATGCGCATGTACAATACTTCATATTTATAAGATTTTGAGGAGCTGGAATGTTGTGGAAAATTATTGAGCACGCAAACCATTCAAAAAAAAAGGGGGGGGGGGAATCAGACTAGCACACTTCGTAGTGTAGAAAGTAACCAGCAATAACAAAAAAAGCAAGAAGTATTTTATTAATTTAACTCCACTGACCGATCAGGAACCACAAACCAAAGCACAGTCTCCAGGAATGTGAATTACAGCAGGTTTGCCGACTAAATTTAGCTTGATACCTCTGAAAGGACCCCGCACACCTCTTATGGGAAGCTGCACCACGACCGATTGCCTTCTGACTTATGTTTTTCAATTCTCCTCAAGATGCTGATCAAAAGTTATAATTGCGCCAACTTTCTACGTTGCACCGTTTTCGCAAAAACCTAAGAGAAGATTCAATTATTCGGCGATAAAAAGCCAGAAAGATTCCTCATTTCAGTACTCGAGTGAACAAATCAGGGGAACTCCCGCACTGAGCGGCAGTCTTATCTCGGATTCCGCTCGCCGTTTTGCTCGACCATCCAAATCAGATTCTTGAGGAGTATAAGAAGAGGAAAGTCTGAACGTCTACCGGGCGAGTGCAGGAAAGAGATAGCCTCTGAGTCGGCAGGTACAGATAAGAAGACGGACACGCGCTACGTTTTTTCCTTAATTACATCGGGCCTGTCCTCAAATGCTTTGTTCTTTTTTATTCATGGTCGCCAAATAATTGAATCTTCTCTTAGGTTTTTTAAGAAAACGGTGCATCGTAGAAAGTTGGCGCGATCATAACTTTTGATCAGCATCTTGAGGAGAATCGAAAAACATAAGTCAGAAGGCAATCGGTCGTGGTGCAGCTTCCCATAAGAGGTGTGCGGGTTCCTTTACGAAAAATCGGCGCATTATGCTTTCTTTGATGCTTAGGTAGATATATAGGACCAACTAAGTGTGAAATTTTGGGATTTTGACCTTTAGAATCTTAAAGTATGTAATTTTAAACGACTTTTCGTCCAAACCGGGCCTCAATATCTTTTTTCGTTCGAAAGATAACGAGGTTCACAGGGTTTGACTTCCACCCCCCCTTAGCGCCACCCTAAAATTTTTTGGGGGTCTGAAAATTTGGGAAAGGAAGCGCTCCAGTATGAGTAACTGATAGACGAAGTCTGAATAAGTTTTAGTGGGGGGGGGCGAAAAAAGCCGTTTTGGCATACGGCTCTTTCATCTCCCTCCAGAACTTAAACAGAACTTGTAGGAGATTGTTACTGATGTGCCAAATGAGTTCCTAATTTTTCTACAGAGACTGCGTTTTTCCACACATTACTTTTCAAAGGAGACAGGACTGACCTGTTCTTGATTTGAGACTTGCATAATTCTTGTTAGCGGATTGCCTCGACAGCCTCAGAAGTAACAAGAAAATTATCTTGACCAACCTCATAGTAACTATCTGCCTCCTGCTTGGATCCTGGCCAGCCAGTAAGACTCACGAGGGATACGTACAGAAATGTACGAAAGTAACCTGGTCTAACTAGCAGGTGTGGTTGCAAATTCCACAAATTCATCTCTCATTTTTTCATATTTTCTTCAAATGTAGCAATAAAGCATGATGACACTTCTTATACAAGTTACAAAGGATTAATAGATTATGAAAATCCTGCAACCTTAGTACAATTGGCAAGGGATGGATATTCCTATCCTGAGAATCACTCCTTCTTACTTCAGAATAAGGCTCCCACCCCCTTCTTTTTCAAAGAGACTGTGTAGATAACGCTTTTGAATATTATCGACCTGTAAAAAATAACTTGTGACTGCTAGGTAGTTGAAGAAGGCTACATCAATATACCTCTTCAGGAAAGAATTGTTTAGCTTCACCCTTATATTCTACTTGAATTTTTGGCTTGGTGTTGTCATTGATTACTGTGAATGGCCAGTGTTTCATGTCAGCCTGGACGGTTGCATCATCGAACCGCCGACCAATGAGACGTTTTGCATCTGGAAAAGAAAAGGAGAATGTTAACAACAAGGGTACAGAATCTTCCAAGCTTCCACATTCACATGCGCCCAGCCCCCGCTTTCCACTTCTCCGGTCACCTTTCCACAAAATTTCCCCTCAGTTTCAAGAGTGATGACCAATTTTTTTCCACCTGTTCTTCTATCTTTTTGATGCCCGAATTAACGAGTTTTACGCGTTTCAGTGGTAACTTTATTGAATTGATCCATAAGGAAATAAACTATGCATTTCTCGATGCACAGGTGTGTAGAGAGCGGATGTACCTCTCCTTTTTTGCTTGGGGTAATCTTATTTGTTGTATTTACTCAAAGAGCTCACTGAGTATCACTTAAAAGTTGTATGAATCACATGAAAGACGGTTCTGGTATTGAAAACGTAGAGAGGCCCCAAAATAGAGAAAAGTCTGTGAAAAGATGCTTAAAATGTCATAATTTGCAAAGATGTTAAAAATGTCATACAAGGGGAGCTTCCCAAGTGTAACCGGAATTTCGAGTTGAAATTTCGCATGAAGATACCAGAGATGATTTGGACCGCGTTAAACAGAAAGGAACCAAGCCACATCAGCTACTGCCAAATTTAATTGGGCAATTTAATTTTCTACATGAAAACGGCTGTGCGGATTTTCGTGCAAATTTCAGTGAAAATTCTCCACGGTACGAAGCAAATTCCTTAAAATTTTCAAAGAAATCCGAACAAACGTTCTCTCGTAAAAAAATTTAATTGCCCAGTTAAACTTGGCAATAGCTGATGTGGCTTGGTTCCTTTCTGTTAAACTCGGTCCATTTTAGGGATGCCGTATTTTTTCGTTTTTTCGAATGGGGTCGGGAAAGCACTCAAAAAAAGGGCTAAAGATGCGGAAAAAACGCGTGCGCTAGCGGCACAAGGTAAACGTAGGTGATAGAGGCTCTGCATCCTTATCAGTACCGCATGGCCAAACGGTAGCGCACTCGCCTCGCAGGCGGGAGGTCCCAGGATCGGATCCTGATTTCAACTCGTAATTTTATTTTACTTTATGCTTGTTTATTTTTCACTTACTTTCTTTTGCACTAATCGCTCCGCAAACCGACTTACGAGGTAGAACACGTAGTGACTGAAGATTTTTTGCATATCATGAGTGGCGGTAGCCACCACCGGGCAAGTAACCTATCCTCCAACAATTGGCAACACAGCACAGCCCAGTCGAGGCAACGACACCATAGTTACACGAACTTGGCTTACAAGGGGAGGCTACCGATTGTCCCCCTCAGATCGGGTTCAAATTTGGCAGAGAGGTAGAATAGGTTAATATAAGAACCCGTATTTTATTTTAGGTGCCAATGCCCAGCCGTTTTTGAGTTATGAGTTTTTGAAGTTGCCGTTTTTTCGTGTCAGCGACGCGCTCAAGTTGAGCCTACTGTGGGCGCACCTTTTAATGCGATCCGAATGTCATTCTGCCTACGAGAGACAGTTGTCCAAGCGGTAGCGCGCTCGCCTGTGGGGCTGCAGGTTCGAAGTTCGATACTTGTTCCATATGTTCAATTTTTAAAATTGATTATTTTGTTATTTAATCGCTTCATCACAAGAAATTGTAAGTCACCTTGTAGACGTTATGATTCTAATTATTTTTTATGTATATTTTATTTTTTTAAATGAGTGTTTGACAAAAAAGGAAAAAAATATAATTAGCATCACAACGTCTACAAGGTGACTTACAATTTCTTGTGATAAAGCGATTAAAAAACAAAATAATCAATTTTAAAAATTGAACATACGGAACAAGTATCGAACTCCGAACCTGCAGCCCCATACGCGAGCGCGCTACCGCTTGGACAACTGTCTCTCGTAGGCAGAATGACATTCGGATCGCATTAAAAGGTGCGCGCACAATAGGCTCGACTTGAGCGCGTCGCTGACACGAAAAAACGGCAACTTCAAAAATTCATAACTCAAAAACGGCTGGGCATTGGCACCTAAAAAAAATACGGGTTCTTATATTAACCTATTCTACCTCCCTGCCAAATTTGAACCCGATCTGAGGGGGACAATCGGTAGCCTCCCCTTGTTAGTTGGGTTTTTAGTTGCGGTCCAAAAGCTTTTCAAAGCAACGGAGCAACGGATTTCAGAAATTTTGGTGTCTAAAGATGCGTCTCGATCCCGTCTAAAAAACTGTTGAGTTTCAAGGAGGTTGATGATTTATTAAACGAGATAATTACGCATATGTGCCTAAAATAGCGAAAAGTATCCACTTTGACCATTTTCACGTTCGGACAAAGCTATGGAGAATACGCGACATCAGAGCCCTATATAATGTTATATCAAAAGAATTGTCTTGTTCCCGTGTAGTGTGCATTTTAATTTCATTAATATCCAAGGCATCCTAAGAGAAATATTGCGTCTAAACTGCTTTTCGGGTGCAATGGGCGACCCGACCCGCCGACGCTTATCATTGAATTTCTCGCTTACACTATTCTGGAATGAAGTTATGGTTACTTCCAGGAATCATCTTGAAGATATGAGGATTCCAAAAATTATACATAAGTTGGGGTTTACTTTTACCGTTTAGGCTGTATCTTGGACAGCAACTCGAAAATCATGAAACCCGACTTCACTAACACATACACACGGTAGAGTAACAGTGTTAGTGCTCTCTGCAGTCATCAACGTCATCATCTCACGAGCGGAACAACAAAACAAAACAAATCACGAATGTTAGGTTAGTTCCTATTTCATGGACATCAAGAACGATCGAGACAATATGAAATCATTTGGTTTCAATGATTTCAATCCATTTACGACTTCAACGATGTTTGTGACAATCATTATCATCGTGTTTTACAACCTTAAGCAGAAGTCTATCGCCTCATTGTGAAGTGAATTCTGAATATCCAATCTTAGAACTCAAAACCTCACCATGCTATTCTCTCATTGTTCTCTCTTCATTTTTGGTTCAAATCAAGCGATTTAAAGTCGCTTCACTAAAATTATGTGATCTTGAATCCATTCAAGAGTGTGAAGCTCACATTTTTCTGGCATTACAGCCTTTTTACTCCTCAAATTCTACTGATATGAGTCCATTTCGCTCAAGGTTTTTCTGAGCGATACCAAGTGTTTATACATTTAAGATAAGTGAGGTTTGTCTTTTGGTTCTTCTTTTAGCAGTTTTAAAGTAAATTAGGTATTACAGTACCTTTGTCCAGTTTTGTTTCCTTGTTTAATGTTTATTAAGAGTCTTTCTACGTGAACACTCAAGGACATACATACTTACGCTCAGGTAACAATACCATTGTTTTTCTCTCACGTCAGGATGTACCTTTAAGCATGCTAATTTACCAAAGAAACTCCTCCAGTGATAAATAATTTTAAGCTTTATTACGAAGTGAAAACCTCTGTGTGGTGACGCTAAATTTCTCAGATAAGTCTCAGTTTAGACACGTAGAACAGACGTTCACTTTTGTCCGTTACGATCCCTGCTCTTATAGCTTCACATCTTACTTTGATCTCTGATTCATCGATTAATGGCACTTTTAGTTCCATTCATCATCAATCGGTTCAAAGCTATCTCAACGATGAATCATCAAACGTTATATCAAGGAAGAAATTTTCTGCTGAAAGCTACAACGGAATTGACATTGCAACTCAACTTACGAAAGCATGAACCAGGACATAAGAATCTGTCTCAAAATGAACATTTTTTCTAACTCATCAGGCAGTTTAGCAGGTAAGAAATCTACAGTTGATTAATTAAGGATTACCAGATTACATGCACAGTGGTTTTCCAACATTTACGGTAGATAGGGATATTTTTATTAATAATGATTAATGACGAAACGAATATATCAATACCATGGCCAAACTGGGAAACTACTTACCGCAATCCACTAAGTTCATCCTCAAAGCCTTTCAGAGTCTTTTCATTTCTCTGCTGATAAATAATTCAACATAATTCCTGAAAATTGTGTAATTAATGACTTCGATGCGCAGAAAATTCTTTTCTGGGATTTTAAGCGTAGTGGTCACTAACTTTTCCCTGATTTTGGAATGTCCTCTTTTGACATTAGGTGTCTCAGATAAAAATTCTTTTCACAAAAATTTCAAGTTTTTACTTGACTTAATTTAAAGTGTTTAGTCTCTTTAAACTGAAAAGTCCAATTTTTTTACTGGGAAAAGGAATTTCAATGCTCCGCAGCAAAACTACCTGACATATTTTCACAGTGAGGAGGGCTTAATTTACTAACTTTTACAGAACCTGTCACCCTGTCTATCCCTCAGAAATTCAGTGAACCAGATGAGATTCAATGAGGGTCGTTGATAACTTTACCACTAAATTGATACCGCTTAAAGGATTTTGGAGGGAGCACTTTTACCTACTAACATTGTTGTCAAACAGGGTTTATTCATCAGAGCCCTGAATTGAGGAACCAAGAGAAAATAATTTGTTTTCATTTACTCCTCAAAGATGATACTGACTATGATGCAGGTCAGTACCTATGAGAACTATATAGATCTCATAAAATTTCAGTAAACCTTGTCGCTGGGGGAAAGATCTAATACATACTGAAGATAATCATCGAATAATGTACTCTCCTAAATATAGACAAAAATTACAATGAAAATGTTCATTATTTGATGAAAAATAAAGTACAAAAATTTTCAGAGTCTCAGAGGACACCAAGAATGCCAAAAAATCTTAAAATAATTTCCTTTCACAAACAAAAATAAAAATGACACTGAACATTTTTAGCAGGGCTTCTTGATAATCAGAGAACAAAAATTTTGAGAGCTTGACACTTTTAATCCTTACAATTTTTAGATTGTAACACTAATGAGGTCTGGGAAGCTGTTGAATGCCCTGATTTCCAAACTTCTATTACTCAAGCAGCTGCACACATTTCTTTGAATTTCAATTCCATGGTAAAATTATTTCTATTGCATTGTAGTGTTGAGAATGTTGCCTATTTACTCATTGAAGGAACAATTTTTAGAGCAATTAATTTGAAATAAGTACCTACCGTTGTTGCAATTTATCATTGAATTTCTTCGTATTTCTTTTCTTTCTTCTTTTTCTTTTCTTGGGATTCTACAATTGTATTTCTTTTCAGGGATATCTACAGTTGTGTAGATTTTGATTTTTAAAACTCATCTCTTTTTAAAACTAAGAGAGCGTTGAAATAATTATCACTTACCATGTATAACTTTCTGCAAAATTTGCCTCATTTGATGCTCTCACAAGTTCAGTTGTAAAGTCAATTCAGCCATAGCTTTCCGAAGAAAATTTCTTCTTCGATCTAACAATTAATGATTAATCGTCGAAATAGCTTTGAACTGATTAATTAAAAATGACAGTCAAGGGTGTAAAAAAATAAGACGGATCCGAGAAACTTTGCTACACAGCAAGGAGATATCCACTTCATAGCTATAAGCATTAAATGGATTACATTTTGCAATTAGGAGCCACTATTTCTGGTCCATTTTAGAAACAGAATACATGCTATTGGTTTCCCTATGCAGATATGTGCTTCTATGGGAGAGCCAGAGGTAATGGTTCCTTATTGTAAAATGTAATCCAATTCCTTCACAAGTGCGGGACTTCATTTGGTAAAATAACAGTTTTCTTGCAAAAATGAGATGATATAAACTCCAAAAAACCCAAAAACTTGGGTAAAGAGACTCCGGGCAAGTCACCATCCTCTTGCCAAAAACCTCCAAAAGCTCTTCTTTGTTCCCCTCTTCAGTGGAAAAAGAAAATATCACACTACGACAGTTTCCATTTCTGTCATAGAGTACCCCAAGCGGACCAAAGAACGGAACTCTTAGTCGTTTACACATTTACCTATTTAACAAAATCTCCAGGAGGTCACAGACAGGCTGGCAGCCCCTCATCGGACCAAAACGCACACCGTACCATTTTTTTCCTTGTAGGTATGTGCCTCCAAAGTACATGAAATGACTCCTTGAGGGGCGGGCAAGTTTGATTGAAATTCACGTTGTCTTCTGAAAATGAGCTAAAATTTTTACCTTGAAGAAGAAGAAAATCGAGTTATCATTTTCTTCCATACACGGTAGGTATGCCTATGAGAGGCACCAGGAACGCCTTCCAAAATTATTGATGCAACCCGCACGACTCCGAAGTCAGCGGAAACTTTCTTGAAGCGTCTCCTAAGATTTTCCCTACGCAATAATCCCCTTCAAAAATGAATGATGCAACAAGCGCGTCCTGTTTGACCACGAAAGCTCCTCAGATGAGAAGTCTTTTGGTCTGGTCAGAAAAATATTCGAACTTTATTTTTCATCTTCTCTTCTCATTTCCCGCATTGACGGAGGCGAAATTTTTTGGAAAGCATGACGCGCCCGGCCCAATGCGTAAAAAAAAGTGCGAATAGAATATGACCTTCCATTATGAATGATCGTTCAGGAATACTTATACAACAAAGACGGCACTGTTTATTTGGAAGTGTACAAAGCCTCCTCGTAGTCATAATTGACTTTTTCCATTCTGATCCCGTACTATCAGTTCGGAAATTGGCCTCTTTCTCAGTGAGCCCGAACATCTGTTTCCTAAATATTTTTAGCAGTCTATCTACAGGTTGATCCTCAGTGAGAGCATTGGGCCGGGCGCGTCATGCTTTCCAAAAAATTTCGCCTCCGTCAATGCGGGAAATGAGAAGAGAAGATGAAAAATAAAGTTCGAATATTTTTCTGACCAGACCAAAAGACTTCTCATCTGAGGAGCTTTCGTGGTCAAACAGGACGCGCTTGTTGCATCATTCATTTTTGAAGGGGATTATTGCGTAGGGAAAATCTTAGGAGACGCTTCAAGAAAGTTTCCGCTGACTTCGGAGTCGTGCGGGTTGCATCAATAATTTTGGAAGGCGTTCCTGGTGCCTCTCATAGGCATACCTACCGTGTATGGAAGAAAATGATAACTCGATTTTCTTCTTCTTCAAGGTAAAAATTTTAGCTCATTTTCAGAAGACAACGTGAATTTCAATCAAACTTGCCCGCCCCTCAAGGAGTCATTTCATGTACTTTGGAGGCACATACCTACAGGGAAAGATGGTGCGGTGTGCGTTTTGGTCCAATGAGGGGCTGCCAGCCTGTCTGTGACCTCCTGGAGATTTTGTTAAATAGGTAAATGTGTAAACGACTAAGAGTTCCGTTCTTTGGTCCGCTTGGGGTACTCTATGACAGAAATGGAAACTGTTGAAGTGTGATATTTTCTTTTTCCACTGAAGAGGGGAACAAAGAAGAGCTTTTGGAGGTTTTTGGCAAGAGGATGGTGACTTGCCCGGAGTCTCTTTACCCAAGTTTTTGGGTTTTTTGCAGTTTTGCTGGTAAAAACTCGAAGTTTCTCTTGGATTGAAACGTTATATATAATTAAATAAACAAAACACTCTATAACTCACCAAATTTCATTGCCAAGCTGAATTTCCGGAGTATCAGTCGAATCTGTATCTGTATCTGACTGATACTCCGGAAATTCAGCTTGGCAACGAAATTTGGTGAGTTATAGAGTGTTTTGTTTATTCAATTATATATAACGTTTCAATCCAAGAGAAACTTCGAGTTTTTATCAGCATATGTAAAAAATCTTCAGTCACTACGTGTTCTACCTCGTAAGTCGGTTTGCGGAGCGAATGGTGCAAAAGAAAATAAGTGAAAAATAAACAAGCATAAAGTAAAATAAAATTACGAGTTGTAATCAGGATCCGATCCTGGGACCTTCCGCCTGCGAGGCGAGTGCGCTACCGTTTGGCCATGCGGTGCTGATACGGATGCAGAGCCTCTATCACCTACGTTTACCTTGTGCCGCTAGCGCACGCGTTTTTTCCGCATCTTTAGCCCTTTTTTTGTGGGCTTTCCCGACCCTATTCAAAAAAACGAAAAAATACGGCATCCCTAAAATCATCTCTAGTATCTTCATGCGAAATTTCAACTCGAAATTCCGGTTACACTTGGGAAGCTCCCCTTGATAGTTTGCAATATCCTTCAACACGAGTAGCCTCTTTCCTGAACTATCGATGTTTTTCAGTCAGTGAGAAAATTATGGAAAGGTTCCAGGCTGAAATCTGTAAAAAGGTGGAAGAGACACGCGAATAAAAGACTACGTTTCGGAAGGATGATTAACAATGAACACTTTTTGGGTCCTTCCACAGTTTGCATCATCTTTCCACAACTTTCAATTGACTTTCATCCGGTTGGAGGAAATGTGGAAAGGCCCTCAAAATGTGGGAAGGTTTTCAGAATTTCAGGTTGAAATCCGTAGAAACTACTAAAATCGTGGGGGAGACATGAAAAAATCGTAAGTGGTGGAAGGATGATAAAAAAAATTAAAAAAAAATGTCCCGAGTTCTTTCACATTTTGCATCATCTTTCCACAACAATTCATTGGCTCTCATCCAGTTGGAGGACACGTGGAAAGATCCTGAAAATGTGGAAAGCCTATCATACATTTTTGGGGAAAACAAAGAAATCTTCATGTCTTTTCCCGATTGTGAAGCGGACCACCACTTCCCTCTCCATGAATAGTTCGAAATTCTCCGCAAATCGCGCTGATTATGTCTTCCGCTGTAATGCGCTGGTAACGCGGATCTTTACGCGGAATGATACGAAGACGTGCAGCACTATTAACCCTTAAAAATGTTACCTTCTACCCTTACTTTCTTGGGGCCGGTCTTGTCACCCGTCTCAACTGCTAGTTGAGGGGTAATTATTGGTGAACTGCTAGTTGAAGCGTCTTGTCACAGCTCAACCATCGGTTGAGCAGCAATTAACTCGTGGTTTCTCAACAGGTACTTCGAGTGGCTGTTAAAAATTGAACTAGCGGTTGAAGAATGTAAGCATTACCTAAATTCGAATTTTTCCCGCTAACGTGCGTTAAAAACTCAGCATTAAGCTGAAAATTCTCACTACAGAGGGAAAAACTCCTTTGCAGTACTGGTTTCCATTAAAGAGATATGCTGTTTGGTGCAACACTAATTACGTCCATTCAGGAAGGCAACCGCAGACGCGTTTCGGCCTTGTTGGGCCATCCTCAGTGCAGTGCAGCCTCCTGAATTTCCTGCTACCAAGCTCGAGAGGTCGTGAAAACCAGCTCGAGACTTGGGCAAGCGGACGCTGGCGGCAAGTAAACTTGCGCCATCTAGTGAGCGATTATCCAAACAGCTCCGCATAAGCCTTGCCAGGCGATTTTTACACCAACTGATTGCGGTGGACGCACGGGTCGTTAGTATGTTGGAATTTTTTCCGTTAACGTGCGTTAAAAACTCAGCATTAAGCTGAAAATTCTCACTACAGAGGGAAAAACTCCTTTGGAGTACTGGTTTCCCTCAAAGAGATATGCTGTTTGGACTGTTGAATGGACGTAACTAGTGTTGCACCAAACAGCATATCTCTTTGAGGGAAACCAGTAATCCAAAGGAGTTTTTCCCTCTGTAGTGAGAATTTTCAGCTTAATGCTGAGTTTATAACGCACGTTAGCGGAAAAAATTCCAACATACTAACGACCCGTGCGTCCACCGCAATCAGTTTGTATAACCTAAATTCCACTATTGACTGTTGTTTTGGATATTTTCGTGATTTTTCGTTAGTTCAGTGCAGTGGAGGTATACGTATCTCCCATAAGAATTGGGCCCAGAACGAAATCTTGTCATATTTCACCTTTTGTCAAGGAAGGTTACAGAAGTTAGAAGAAAATGGCGGAGTTTTTGATCCATCCACCCGCGGGGAGGGGGAGGGGGGGTTCGAAGAAAAATCAACTTTTGAACAGTTGCAGGAATCGAGTTGAACTTTTTTTTTAGATGAAAGAGCATAAAAAGACCTTTCCATCAAGTATCAGAAAATGACAATCGGTTAATTTTTGGTAGAGTTATGGCACATCAAAGTTTTTGAAAAATTTTAATTTTGGATTTTTCAATTTCTCGACGGGAAGGGTCGGACGAAATGTTATGAATATGTGTGCAAAAGATAGCCCTTGTTTTTTCTTTAAAATGAGCTAAAGAACATGTTGGGGACATGATTAGTTTCGGAATTTGCTTTTTTAAAGTTCACGCGACAGGGTCCGTACATGGCTCTTGGGCCCGAGTGCCGGCAGCTGCGCTCGGGAGCACCCTCTTTCACGTTCATCTCCGTAATTTTTTAATATTTTACAGCATTTTGACCATTTGGTAAGCATATGTCATATAAGGATGATATTGCCATACATAATTTCCCTTCCCCTTGTGTTTATTTCATCTCAACCAATCTGGAATTAGGAAAGGGCGCACTGACGATTGGCACAGCGGTGGATTCAGAGTGAGTTGGAGGAGGGGGGGGGGCATTTGCTGATGTCAAATGGGGGGTCTGGGGGGTACCCTAGAGCAAAGGGGGTCACCTCCGGAAAATTTTCAGAAATAATAGCCCCTCCCAGATTGAATTTTAAGCAGATTCAGGATAGAATCTGTGCATTACTTGAAAGTTGAAAATTGATGAAAAGGTGTTGCCTCTTTGAGAGAAATTTTGTTTTGGAATATGGCCCACCTATTTCGGCGGTGTTGAATAACCTTTGATTAAGTAAACTTGGTTTAACAGTTCTGAAGTTCTGTCTTGACACTAATTCAGTAATTTTTAGGAGTACTTTCTTCCTCTCTCTCTCTTCTTTCCCATGTCCTCCTTATACAGAGTGTTCGAAAAGTCCCCCCCCCCTCTAACTTTTGACCTAATTGGGGTATAGATTCGAAACTTGGAGGGTGTTCCTAGATCAAAGGGAGCTACTTTTTGACCCCCCCCCAAATTTAGGGGGGCTCCCCTGGGGGGGTTACGGACCCTAACTTTTATTTTTCAAATGGGAAGACCCCCTTTGTGATACCTCGTTCGAAAGAGCATAAAAAAATAAGATTTTTCGCGCAAATCCGTAGTCATTATCTCAAACCGTTTCAAAATGGCCGAAAATTGGCACCTCTGCTATTTGCACATGGATTTGCTTGAAACTCGGGATCTGGGGGTATTTTGGCACGAGAAAAACGAATTTGACGTTAGATTTTTTAAAAAGAACCCTAATTTTTCAAAATGGCCGCCGGTTTAGGCTCAAAGTGGCCGAAAATTTGACTAACTCGATTTTATGCCAATGGATTCACCTGAAATTCGGTATCTAGGGGTATTTTGACCCGAGAAGAACGAATTCGACGTTAGATTTTTAATCAAACCCTATTTTTTCAAAATAGCCGCCGATTAAAGTTCAAAATGATCGACAATTTGCAACCTCGACTTTTTGCCGATGGATTCGCCTAAAACTCGGTGTTTGGGGATATCTGGGTAGGAGATAAACCCAAAATGTCGATCATTTTGAACTTTAATCGGCGGCCATTTTGAAAAAATAGGGTTTGATTAAAAATCTAACGTCGAATTCGTTCTTCTCGGGTCAAAATACCCCTAGATACCGAATTTCAGGTGAATCCATTGGCAAAAAATCGAGTTTGTCAAATTTTCGGCCACTTCGAGCCTAAACCGGCAACCATTTTGAAAAATTAGGGTTTTTTTTTAAAAACTCTAACGTCAAATTCGTTTTTCTCGTGCCAAAATACCCCCAGATACCGAGTTTCAAGCAAACACATGTGCAAATAGCAGAGGTGCCAATTTTCGGCCATTTTGAAACGGTTAGAGATAATGACTACGGATTTGCGCGAAAAATTTTCTTTTTCTATGCTCTTTCGAACGAGGTATCACAAAGGGGGTCTTCCCATTTAAAAAATAAAAGTTAGGGTCCGTAACCCCCTCAGAGGAGCCCCCCTAAATTTTGGGGGGGGGG
>NW_017550603.1:1077899-1099211 GCF_001854935.1 Bemisia tabaci | reverse complement strand
GGGGGGGGGGGGTTGCCACGATGCCCACCACCCCGCCCGCATCCACCGCTGGATTGGCATGCATCTTACTTTTGTCTTAAGTGGTTTCAGTGTTTTGATAATATGCATATGCTCACTATTTAAGGACGAAAAAAAACTCTGAGCATTGATTTTGGGTACCAGAACAGAAGACAAAAATCAGAACCCCAAAGACAATCATGGCAGTAAAGTATTAAATAAAATTAATGTCAAATCCCTTCTTTTTGTAAAGCTCCCATTCCTTCGAGACATGGCTTTAGACTCTAGATGAAATAAAAAAGGGGGAAGGGAAATTTTGTATGGCATATTCAATTCATCCTTATATGAATGCTTACTAAATGATCGAAGTGCTGTAAAATGTTAACAAATTACGGAGATCGGCGTGTAAGAGGGTGCTCCCGAGCGCAGCTGCGGGACTCCGGCCTGGCCCAAGGCCCATAAACGGACCAAAGCAGGATTTATGGAGGGGGGGGGGCATGGTGCCACGGCACCGGGCTGTCAATTTTTTCTCTTCTTTTTTTTTCTTCTTATATAATTTAGAGAAAAAGAGGAGTTTATGTTTCATGTTGGCTTTTCATGTGTCAAAAATCCTCATTCCTGGAAGAATCAGTTCCCCCTCCTTAAATATTTGTTTGCAACACTCGCCTGCACAAAAGCACAAGCACATTCTTCTCACTATCAAATAGTTTCGAATTATATGCATTCGACAAATCTAGAAATTTTTTAAATTTCAACTCTATTTGGACGTATTTTGAGGCTTCTGTGACACAGATTTTCCGTCAGTTTCTGCATAAAATTTTCGCTTTTTTTTACACAAAATACTTTCGAATTGTTACATTCAACAAAGTTGGAAAATTTCAGAAATTTTAATCCTTTTTGAACGCATTTTGAGGCTTTTCTGACGAAAATTTTAGGGATGAACATGGTGTTTTCATTTGAGACTCTACATTAAAACAGATAATAATCTTCGACGGTCTCAAACTTCATCTTTTCTCGCACTTTCTCATCTTCTGTCTCCTCTTTCCTTCTCTCTATTCCCCCCTTTTTGGCTTTCGGGGGGGGGGAGGGGGGGAGGCTTAAGCCCCCCCCTCTGGATACGTGCCTGTCAGATGCACCCATCATTATGGCTGACCTGCAGGGGGAGCCACCGAACACTTCCGAGTAGTTCCGGTTCGTTCCGAATGCCGATAAAGAGGATAAGTTGGCGGAAAATTCAAAATACAACGAAGGCATTGCAATTCCAATTTTAATTCTTTTATTGAAAATAAAAGAATATATATAATTGAAAACTTCTAGACTTTTAGAGCAAATTCCCTGACTTTTCCATGTTTTCCAGGCCATTTTTTTCCCCCTGACTTTTCCAGGTTTTCCAGATCGCTGGGAACCCTGCATGTTGCATATGTGGCATATGGTTCCTTGGGTTTGCTGACAATCAACTTAGAGCACGGTATCCATCAACGGCTCTTCTTAAATCCATTAAAAATGCGGCTGGAAGACCATTGCAAGAAAATCCCTGACTAACTTACGAAGGCGACTCAAAAGTAATTGCTCCCCGGGTCGGCCTCTTCCTTTTGATTGGCGCGTGCTGCAAGTTGAAGCACCTCAAACCATGACCATCTATGCCCACGCATACGTGGACCTCTCTTCCCCCTGATTTTAGATGATAATGAACCTCTATCAACTGCAGTTCGGCGAAGTCGCATTTTGCCAGGAAACTTCTTTTTCTCTCTTTTTGTATTATTTGTGATATTAGCATCATCATGTTTAGTAAAAATGGACTTCTTAAACGTTTTTCAAGACTTAAAGGAAGGATCGATGAGAAGAAGAGGCGATATGGCCGAAGATGAGGCCGCGTAAAGGTGCGTATTCACTGCCGAGCGCGGGCGCACCGAACAGCGAACGAGCATACGCGCGGATGCTCATGCGGTGCGGGCTGTGCGTAGTGATTTTACGAAACCAACGAATAACCCGCGCCGAATACTCTGCGCGGGTTGTTCGTTCTCGCTCCGCCTGTGCGTCAGTCTCTCGCGCAAGTTGAAACTTAATTTCACATTGTATTTTTTTGTCTGATTGTTGTTAATTTGTTGGAGAAAAATTACAATATTAATGGATTTGCGGGTTGCGGCAGCTACTGTTGTGCTACTACGTCATCGTCTGAGGAAACAAAAGAAAAGGAAATCCAGGTGGGTGCGAGCTTTATTCCAGACTCGAGATATAAGTGCGGCTTTGCTATGTAGAATGGACATGGACCACTTTCAAAATTTTACGCGCATGTCACCCGAAGTATATATAAATAATGACCGATTAGGATCAGAGCATCCTCATTACTCCAGTTCTCTGCCACTTTCTAATAATAACACAAATCACCACAAAACATGAAATAAGAGAGCACACGTGCGTCAAGAACAGCGCAGAGTAGGCACGACCGTCCACACTGGCGAATGCCTCGGCGCGAATTTCCTTTGATGTGCGTTGAAAAACCGACAAGGAGCCTGAGCACGGCCGCACCGCGCGCATGAGCGCCGTTCGCGGGTGCTCATTCGATGCGTCGCACCGGCCACATTCCCGCGCATTCGTTGCGCAGGTTATTCGCTGCGCTGTTCGGCGCGGCCGCGCTCGGCAGTGAAGACGCACCTTTAGAAGACAGCGTGCGGGCGCGGTCCGGTCATGATGGGCGCAGCCTCGTGAGCGTTGGAGTTCGAGCGGTAGAGGAGCCAAGGTATGGGCATGGACCAAGAGAATACATAAGGACTCCCAACTCCCTATGCTAACCTGTGTTAAAAACCGTTACCGCGCGCTTGCAGCGAACCTGGCAGAGGGTGTGGTGAACTAACGCCACAGCGGTCCACGATCGTACCTCTATAGTATGTTATTCCATGCAATGTTCTTTGTTTATCTATGATTTATTTATATGTTTAGATACTTTAATACATTTTACTTTCGCAAACTAATGAAATAGTATAGATACATACCTTCTGCAGAGGTCAATGCGAAAGACTTTGATTGGAAGTATCTTATTAAAACACGAGCAAAGATGATTCAGTCAACTTCTGACGCAGAATCAAAGAGACTTGCTAATAGTCAAATTAAAGGTAATGCTTGAAGTCAAGTATCTTTGATTTTGTGACACTCAGTTGATTTTTATCAGTACAACAATATTTCTCAATCAAAAGATTTCACTTGCGCCTTCGGCTAAAAGTACAATCCTGATTCCTGCTGCACACTGCACACACACACTTCCTTTGGCTTTCTCAACAGCAGTTGCTGCTGAGTAAAACGGTTAGAAAAAACACTTCACATTATTACCAGTTCATGTACCCGAAGACTGACGAAGATTGAAATGAAAATGGGAAACTTTTCACACTAAACTCTTCAAAACTGCAGGGCGACCACGAGGATACGAGGATCTAGAAACTTCTATGAGCACTACCGAGTGATAAGCCTAAATAGGTGGTGCATGGAAATATAAACAGGAGGACCCAATCGTCGGTTTAGTTCACTACACCCTCTGCTAGGGAGCGCTGATGTCAGCGCTAACCGGAGTTGGGGGTCCTTATTTATTCTCTTGGTCCATGGTATGGGCGGCGCGGCGACGCAGCGGAGAGTGACTGAAAGGGAAGGGCACGAGCGGCGCCGCACAATGGTATGGCTTCCGGTGGGAGCGCGAGAAACCTTTGTTTACGTACATAAAACGGCGAATATCTCGAAAACCGCACATGGGATCTCTTTGGGCCCTTGAGAGCTTTAGATCAGAACGACGAGCTGAGCAACATATCCAAGCGTCATCCCGTTTGACTGGGGGGGATTTCCCATAAGGAAGGTGCGGGGTTCTATTTGACTGATTTTGATTTTTTATCAGGAGAAAATAAATAACTCAAGGTGACATCGCTGAAGGCCATCTAGTTTCTGGAAGAGGATTTTCAAGGCTTCTTTCGAACAGCCTACAATAAAACACTGCTATTACTGTGTGTTTCAGACTTCTTCTGCTGAAATTGAACCCTTAATTTGATATAACAGCATTATTTCACATTTTGTATGTCATAAGGTTGCAGGTTATAACAGTAAGTTAAAACTTACCAAAGATGGTGTTATTGGGATTCATTGCCACTTGGTTTTTAGCAGCATCGCCGATGAGACGTTCAGTATCAGTGAAGGCCACGTAGGAAGGCGTAGTCCTGTTGCCCTGATCATTGGCAATGATTTCAACTTTTCCATACTGGAACACTCCCACACATGAGTAGGTGGTTCCTAAATCAATACCAATTGCTGGTGCCTTGGCCATTTTTCTGAAATTCAAAATAAAACATGATATTTTTGACAGATCAAATCTGTATCCGAGGGATAGGTATCTAAAAATATAAGATCAGGAGGGAGCAGTGAGCACTATTTACTTACACCTTCCATTTTAAACATATTGACATGGTCAATGCACCAAAATAATATAAAATCAAGCACCTACTTACAGATCTTTTTCAGAATTAGTTCCAAAATCTGTTTTCTTCTGCTGCTTCCTTAGAATCGGTATCATCTGCTAACATAATGGCTTTTGCTCATCTTGGTGTTCAGAAACATGTAGTAAAAGAACAGGGGCAATCTCCTGGCTCAGGCTTTTGCAGTTAAGTAAATTTATCCAGAAAATGGAAAACAGTGTAGGATTGATGATATGAATTCCTCTATTATTTGTTATGAATTAACGACTGACATTTTACCTTGTTATTTAAATAATCAATCAATTTTTCTTTTCCCTCTTTCTCTGCCACTAAGTAAGAATTAGCTCATTAATATCCGTCATAGCAGCAAGAACTTCACCAAGTACTAGTCATTTGGCTACAATAGGTGAGCCACAGGGTACTAGGTACTTCCTACCTTCAATACACCTTTTTTGGTTGGTGAGAGTGAAGCAACAGTCATCGTAATGAGTACATCAACAGAATTACTCAAATTGTGATGCATTTCACCATGTTAGGATATTCCCCCTGCTACCCCCTCCCAATGAGCATCCCACTAGATCAGAAGTCAGCCATTCAAGTCACACTTTCGGGAGACGTTGAATGGATTCGTAGATGAGTTGGCATCCAATACCTTCATTTACAGGGTGTTCCAACAGTCCGTACCCCCCCCCCCCCCCCCCCNCTTTAGAACGGTTTGATATAGGAAAACGAAACTTTGGGAGTATTTCTACCTCAAAGGGGACCATCTTCTAGAGGGGGTTGGAATTTGTGCCCCTCCTTTTGGGAGGGGAACGGCCCAACTTTTACTTTCAGATTTTAGCCTCTACATTGTGATCTAAATCACATACAGTTCACCTGAAGTTCGAAAATACGAAAATTAAGGGGATTCGAATTTGCCGTTTAAATTTTTCCCCCCTTTTTTCTAACTTTACCCGAAATTGAGGGACTTGATGACGCAATGTTGGACTAATTTTGAACTTACCGCAATAATGTGGAGACGAAGATAGGGAAAATTGACTCATTTTGCGGGAAAATCGTATGACCTTCGAACTGACATAATTGAGGGTCCGAACCACCCCCCCCCCTTAAAATTTTTGTGGAAGTGATTACTGTGATTTTCAATTGAAAGTGCTTACACTTTGGTAAATGTTCCAGTTTTATTTTTTTTCTCTACGATAATTTGAACCGGAGTTATGATTTTACGAAAATAGGTCAAATTTGACCGTTGAGCGCTGACCTGTCATAACTCTGGCAATGATCAAGATATTGATCTACGGTTTGGGTCAAAATTCTTGGTTTTACTGTTCTTTTCACTGATGCATTAAAAAGTAGGAGTTACCATTTGAAAAACAAAAGTTGCCCCCCCCCCCCCCCCCCCCCCCCCCCNGGGGGGGGGGGGGGGGGGGGGGGGGGGGGGGGGGGGGGGGGGGGGGGGGGGGGGGGGGGGGGGGGGGGAGGAGGAGGAGGAATGTATGGACTTTGGGGACACACTGCGTAATAAAAGTAAAGTAGTGCTTAGGGAGGGAAAAATCTGCAAAATTTCGCGAAAATTCGTGAAATTGAAACAAACATCTCACAGAGACAGGCCCGAGGCATTATGAAAAAAAATTCAGAAGAAGTTTTCTAATATTTTTTTTAGGGGAGGGGGAGGGGGAGGGAGGGTACAAAAAAACCAAAAAAACAACTGAACGCTCTTCCATCTTCGAAATTCAAAAATTTATATACAATGCACCTCCATGGGGTTTCTCTCCCAGGACCTCGCAACCATGTCTACAAGTATCTTTTAATTCTTTAAAAACTTGAACCCCAGGGCTATGAAATATTAGATTACTTCAATTGGACTGCATTTTGCAATTTGGAACTATAACTTTTGGCTCTTCAGGAAAAACACTTACGTGCCTAGGGAAACTAATGACACATACGTTGTTCTTAAACCGAGCCAGAGTTTATAGTTCCAAATTGCAAAATGTAGTCAGATTAACTGTGAACTATCGACAGTACGGAAACAGACTTTGATTAACCCTTCGGTGGGTGCATCGCGGTATTCGGACTGTAATTTTTAATTTTCGCTTCGCACAGGTTGAAGAGCTGCAAGGTAGGGTGGATCGAATCGTTCGACTTTGAGAGGGGAAACGCGTATCTTCGAAAAAAAGTTGTCAAATGGGCCCCATATGAAGTACTCAAAATTTTGCCACATAAAATTGACCCCCTTGTACCGTATGAAGGCATACATTTTTAATATATTATATTGAAGATACTAACACATGTTTCCTCACAGATTTTGTCCAATTGTTGCCCTAAAGGGCGAACATTTCGTCCGTTTAGACGTATCGCGCACGAGTAAAGCACAATGAGTCAGTTAAGCTCGGGAGGGGTTTGCCCGCAAATAGTCGGATCGTACAGTTTTCGGTACGAGAAGAACGATGCGCAAGTTAAAATTTCACGAAAAATTGTCTCCGCGGAGATAAAACGTTTCTTTTTAAGGGGTCCTCGAAAACGTGTTTGAACCGACCGCCGTGAATCTCGGCATCTCCGCGTCATAAACGGGAAGATGGCGGCGACGAAATTAACCAGCTTACTATCGCCACGCCGCCGTTGTTGACATCACGATTTCTCGTTAGAGATTAAGTAAGTTCTGTGTGATTGTTTCATATCCTACATACACCTGTATCGCATTCTGATTGAAAAGCTTAGAGAATTAAGAACGATGGACATGAATCTCAAACAAAGTAACCGACATAACCTCCAATTGACCAACAAAAACATACCGCCATCGCGTCGCCGCCGTGTGTTCTTCCACTACGCATTCCGCCGCCATATTGATCGTGACGTGTACATGCGGAACCTACGGGCGCGCAGTTCAAACGGCGTTTTAGGCCACCCTAATTTTTAGCACTTTCGAATAAACTTTTCTCCCGTTTGCAGTCATCAAAAAAATTTAGAAAAAGAACTGTAAGCTTCGGACACTTATTACTTTCGAATGACAAAATAAAAAAATTGACTTAACTGACTCATTGGCCTGTTTTCACCCGATAAATAGGCGGTAGCGCCCTCCAAAATGGCCCAACTACAGTGATATCGTAAAAGTAAGTGTGGCTAGTCTATCCGTAGAAATTTTGCCAAATTACAACGCCAATGGCCAAAATTTCGTCCGTTTTGGCGTATCTCTGACCGTTCACCCGCCAACATGCGGAGAGGGCGTTCGAGCGATGCACCGCGTGGATCGTTGCGCTGCATCCACGTAGTGCCCGCTTTGACCGTTCGGGGCCCGCCGGTCGTAGGGGTGTTCAAACGAATTCTTGCCGGAACACTATCGACATCGTCTCTTATTGAAACTGGCGGCAGTACCGACAGTGGCCATGATATCGACAACAGCCGGCCCTATCGGAGTTTTGAGCACTCAATACATTGTTGCCCCGTGTGTCGGTTTATCAGATTGCCTGGCGCGGCGGCGCGTAAAATAGATGTACAATTGGCAACAGCTTATTTTCGCCAGCTCCGAAAACTCTGATCGCTATCGGTAAGAGCGCTCTTATCGTAACTTTTTCTTAACGGAACTGTTTCGGTGGCTTACCGACAACCAATTGAACAGCCCTAGCCGGTCGGTCGAGGGAAACCCGACGCGACACGCGGCGGCAAGGTGCCGGCACCGGTCGATGTCTGTACAGCCGTGATCTCATTGGCAAAACCCGTGTTTGAGAAATTTCAGCTATGAGGAATCATTGAAAGTTGGATAAGACGGGTGACGATCCACGACCCTCGGAGTTGTAGTGCTGACCTACTATAGTCAGTTGTCGCTCATGTTTCTTATCGTAACGATTTCGCTTCTGTGACATGGACCAAGAGAATAAATAAGGACCCCCAACTCCAGTTAGCGCTGACAGCAGCGCTGCCTGGCAGAGGGCGTAGTGAACTAAACCAACGATTGGGTCCTCCTGTTTATATTTCCATGCACCACCTATTTAGGCTTATCACTCGGTAGTGCTCATAGAAGTTTCTAGATCCTCGTATCCTCGTGGTCGCCCTGCAGTTTTGAAGAGTTTAGTGTGAAAAGTTTCCCATTTTTATTTCAATCTTCGTCAGTCTTCGGGTACATATACTGGTAATAATGTGAAGTGTTTTTTCTAACCGTTTTACTCAGCAGCAACTGCTGATGAGAAAGCCAAAGGAAGTGTGTATGTAGTGTGCAGCAGGAATCAGGATTGTACTTTTAGCCGAAGGCGCTTCTCTGTTAAGTGAAATCTTTTTGGTGAGAAATAGTGTTGTACTAATAAAAATCAACTGAGTGTCACAAAATCAACGATACTGGACTTCAAGCATTACCTTTAATTTGATTATTAGCAAGTCTCTTTGATTCTGCGTCAGAAGTTGACTGAATCATCTTTGCTCGTGTTTTGATAAGATACTTCAAATCAAAGTCTTTCGCATTGACCTCTGCAGACGGTATGTATCTATACTATTTCATTAATTTGCGAAAGTAAAATCCTATACAGGGTTATCCAAAAGTCACTGACCACCCCTATAGCTTTTTTCCAAATCGAGATAGAAGTTGGAAACTTTGGCAATGTTCCTCGGTCTAAAGTAGCAACTTTTCTATCCCCCCAACATTTTGGGGGGCGGGGGCTAACTTTTTTTGTCAAATGGCAACGTCCCCTATGTGATACCTCATTCGAAAGATAATAAAAAAAAAAAAATTTTTGGCGCAAACCACAGGTCAAAATGTTGATTTGTGACAAAGTGGCGGCCAGTCAAAGTTCAAAATGGCGGAAATCTGACATCTCCGTTATTTATTGACAGATTGGCGTTAAACTCGGAATCTAACGGCATTTCGAGACGGAAAAAACGATTCTGGCATTGGTTTTCCAGAAAAGTCGGTCCTTTTCAAAATGGCGGCGGTCAAAATGGCGAACTTTTGCGCTTATTTTTCGCCATTCTGTTCGCAATAATTCAGCACTGAAAAGAGCTGTTTTGAGGAGACAGAAAGAACGAGATACAAGTCACTTCACTTCGAGTCACAGGAGCGAGATCGTTACGATAGGAAACTTGAGCGACAACTGACCGGAGTAAGTCAGCACTACACTCCGAGGGTCGTGGATCGTCACTCGTCTTATCCAACTTTCAAAGATTCCTCATAGCTGAAATTTCTCGAACACGGGATTTGCCAATGAGATGACGGCTGTGCAGCAAAGTGTACAGAAATCGACCGCTGCCGGCACCTTGCCGCCGCGCGGGCAGAGAGTATAGAAGGTTAGAGGCCCGACTGGATGGGGAAGAGTTGAAACAGAAGTTGGAGCCGTGAGCAAGCAGTTGCGTAAGTTGGCGCGAGAGTACGCGGCGAGCGGAATCCCATACCACTACGCTGATTGGCTGAGCGAGAGTTGCGGACGGACGGTGTATAAAAAATTGCCTACGCGGAGGTGGTCCGGCAGCAACATACCCGCCGCTAGTCACTGGAAAACAATAGAAAATAGTAGTTGCGTACGTTGCCAGCGAGCGCGCTGCGAGCGCTTCTGTTTCAATTACCTAGCATTGAGTCGGGCCTCTAACCTTCCATACTCTCTGCGCGCGGGTTTCCCTCTAAGACAATGAATCACGTAGACCGTGCGTTCGGCTCGGTTTAGTACTGGCCAAGGCTGATTAAATGGAGGTTGTACAATCACCCAATTCGGCGCCATGTTGATGACGTACTAGTGGGACCTCGAGTAGCGCGAAGTTCGAATTAAGACGTCTCGCGCGAGTTGCGCGCAAGCAGACTGATTATTTATTGTAACAGAGTATGAAAATATACATTAATTGAACACATTTTATTACTATCACGATGTTTTAAATTGGTTCTTTTCTCCAAAGCCCCAAAATTTGCGGGGGGTCGTGGTCCTCATAATTTTGGGTTAACAGGAGTCGTGTGGAACATCAACGAAAATGTATTGATCTCTTCTCTTAGGGGAATTTTAGATTTTGAAAATCGGATAATTTTGACACCTACAGTCTCTAATTGAAATTTGCGCAAGAAAGGTCCCAGAATTCCCCGTAACTCCTAATAATGGGGACTAAAGGAAAAAGTGCATCAAGAGCAGAAAGTTCTTGTTTTTGGCCATAAACTTAGAATCCAAAGTCATAACATACCCTACCTATTTGAAATATGCGAGAAACCGGGGGGGGGGGTTTACTGGGTAACCCACCCCCCTAACATTCCCCTAAAATGGGGTTTCGAGGGGCTGAAAATATTTCCATTGAATTCTTTGGGGTCAACAATCCCCTGCAAATTTTTGTCCGAAGCTCAATTCTCGGCCGTTTCCGAGAAAGAGATAGTGAACGGGTGCTCTGGAATACTACAAGTAGCATATCAAAACAGGCAGTTTGAACTGCGCGCCAGATCGAGGTCCCACTAGTACGTCATCAATATGGCTGGATGTACCAACCTCCTTTTAATCAACCTTGAGTACTGGCGGAGCAAGGCAAGTCTCTCGGAGCCCCATGATGGGCGGGCGGGGAAGGGGAGAGAGCGTGTGTCCCAAGCACTCGAAGAGGCAATGGAGAATTCATTCCCACGCTCGGTTTTTCACGAATATCTCGTTTAGAGTCCATTTTTAGACAAAATTCCTAGGAAGAAGAGTTATAGAACACATAATTTTACACCCGATTAGCATTGTTTCATTTTTCCGAACTAATTATTAACCGAGGAAAAAAGCCTCACAATCCGACGAAAATTCACTGGAACCGCTACTGCGCATGCGCAGATGTGCGCAACTGGGACACACGAATTCATCGATGCGGGTTGGTGCCCACCATTCATCACATGCGAATTTTTCTAAGTTGTCTTGCCTTCCGTGACAAAGGATGCACGGTCTACGTGATTCAATGTCTTTGGTTTCCCTGGACCGACCGGCCGGCCCCGAACGGTCAAAGCGGGCACTACGTGGATGCAGCGCGACGATCCGCGCGGTGCATCGCTTGAACGCCCTCTCCGCATGTTTGTTGGTGAACGGTTAGAGATACGCCAAAACGGACGAAATTTTGGCCCAGGGCGTCGTACTTCGGCAAAATTTCTGCGGATGGACTAGCAACGCTTACTGTAACGACATGACTGCAGATAGGCCACTCTGGAGGGCGCTACCACCTATTTATCGGGTGAAAACAGGCCAATGGGGTTGATGCATAAGTGAGGAATTTGAGAATAAAAAATATGTAGTCATAGAACTTTTCGCGATAAAACGATGGTAACGTTCAAAAAGTCAAAAATCAAGTCCTTAAGCCCTAAAAAGTCCGTCAAATTCGTATCGAATTGAAGTTGAAAAAAACCGGCGCTCCGCTTCGCTCCGCGCCGGTTTTTTGGGGGGGCTTCGCCCCCCCCAAGCCCCCCCAGGACGCGCGCTTTTTAGTTTGAGTGTCCGTTCCAGTTGTTCTGTCTTCTTAAGCGACCTGCGCGTCCACCGCGGGAAGAGTGTATTTTCCGAAGGGGGGGGGGGGATCAATCTGTAAGGGAATGAATAAAGAATTGAAACAGAAGTTGAGTTGTGAGCAGGTGCGCACGTTGTGAGCAAGAAGTTGCGTACCTTGTCGCGAGAGTGCGCGGCGAGCGGGAATCCCACTACTGCGCTGATTGACCAGAGACGAGAGTTGCGGACGGACGATGTACGAGAAATTGCCTACGTGGAGGCGGTCCGGCAGCAACAAACCCACCGGCAGTCACCCGGAAAGCAATAGCACAAAATAGTAGTTGCGTACGTTGCCAGCGAACGCGCTGCGAAAAGTTATGACGGTTAAATGGTGAGATTTTGTTCAAGAACAGATCATTTAACCTGACCCACTGTGCGACGAACAATTTATCCAGCATCTTCCTTCCCTTGACCCACTGTGCGACGAAAAGTTTGTCCAAAAACTTCTTCCCCCTGACCCACTGTGCGACGATCAGCTTGTCCAAAAACTTTCTCCCCCGACCCACTGTGCGGCCCTGCTCCGGTCGCAGTGTTCCCAGATCTCCGGCAAATGCCGGATATCTCCGGCATTTTCGAAAAATCTCCGGCAAAATTTTTTCCTCAGAATTTCCGGCATTTTATCATAAATCTCCGGCATTTTGATAAAAAAAAAAAACAGCCGGAGTTTTTTTTTTTTTTTTTTCAAAATGNGGCGGATCCAGCAATTTAGCAACAGCGAATCTCATCCATTTAAAGCTATGTTAAATATAGATTCTTCTCGGAGCACCTGGCCCCTCCAAGAATCGATATATTTCCATAGGTTTAAATGGAGAAAAGAAATTGTCGCCACTTTGCTGGATCCGCCAATATTTACAATGCTTGTGATAATGAGATTAAATTGTCTGGTGAAATCGAAATTATTTCCGGGATATATACCTGATTAATATTTGAAAATTATTTAAGTGCTCTGAATCAATATAATAATTGACCTTATAGTTCTGTATCCTAACAGTAATAATGCTTTACATTAATACTATCGCTAGCTCGGATGCATCAAGACAAACCATTGGCCAAGTGCTCTTTATTTTTGATACCGCTATTTCAACATGCGTGTGCCCAATTTTGCCGAATTTGTGAAATGAAGACGAATCTATTCGCTCCAAAGTTTAATGACTAAAGGCTCTCGATTTTCAGCTGAGGTCATGTCACAAGTGGTCACAAACTATGAAAACGATTACACTCACTGGGGTTGCAAAGATTACACAAATAGAAGTGAAGCAAGGAATAGAGTGGACTCTGAAAACAAACAGGAGAGAACAGTAAATTGATTAGCCCTCATTTGATGAGGTAGGCAGAACGGGCTCCCGGGAGCGTGAATGGTAGTGGTATAATGAGGATGCATCATCTATACTATAAGCTCCGAGACCTCCTAATTTTGCGAAACTGGTGACGCTTAGTTCCAGCGTTCTACCGGGCCGATTTTCATGATTTTTGCGGCTATCGACGGGAATTTGTCTCTAGATAAGCCAACTCTTTTCAGATTTTCAAAATATGGCCCAGGTTTTTTTATATTACGTGGTAAAGTTGCGAATTCTCCCATTTAAACAATNGACTTTTGGATCACCCTGTATATATCTATACTATAAGCTCCGAGACCTCCTAATTTTGCGAAACTGGTGACGCTTAGTTCCAGCGTTCTACCGGGCCGATTTTCATGATTTTTGCGGCTATCGACGGGAATTTGTCTCTAGATAAGCCAACTCTTTTCAGATTTTCAAAATATGGCCCAGGTTTTTTTATATTACGTGGTAAAGTTGCGAATTCTCCCATTTAAACAATATAAATTTATACTTTTTGTCATAGTTCGTTTGAGCGTTCTACTGGGCCGATTTCCATGATTCTTGCGTAAATCGACAGGTAATAGGCCCTAGATGAGCCCGCTGTAATCAGATTTTGGAAAAGGGACCCAGGTTTTTTTAAAATCACGTTATAAAAGTGAGTGAGTTTACAGAATGCTCCGGTATTGCTACCGCTATGCGCGGGAGGATGCGCAGTGGTCGAGGAGGTTGCGCAGTAGCTGTGTAGCCTGCGCATCAGCTCTACACTTATTTACACAAGATTCACGCCGCAGACTTGCAGACGAGCGGTGGCCGAGTCGTCTAGGACGTCGGATGCGTCCACTCTGAATTCGGTGTGGGATCGATTCCCGACTCATGGAATCCTAATTATTACCTGATTACCATTGTTCATTGTTTTACTGCAATATTTCATCAAGCAGTCATTCCAATACGCGTCCTTTTAATTTTAAAGCAATTTTAAGTAAAGTTTAAAATTAAAGTATACCTCATATCGTAATTTTTTAGGGGAAAAATAAAACTAACACTGATAGGAGGGTAAAAATAGGGCCGCGAAGCGGCCATTGATGGCGCGGAGCGCCGTCAGGGGGTTGGGCCGCGTAGCGGCCAGGGGGCGTAGCCCCCTAGTATACATATATATATACACATGAATTTGAACAGCATATATTTTCGTGATCTACGACCCGTGATCGGTACTGATCGGTGCTCTTCACAATGTCTCAGGTCTGGGTCCGACATCATGGGAGAATGCAACAGTGTATTTCCTTCGGAAAATACACTAATTAACGATTTTCATTGGCTGCAGTACAGTTGGTCCAACTACGCGGGAGTCCCTCCTCGCCGCCATTACCCACATCTTGACCGCGTGCAGAGACAAGAGACCCTCCACTGGCCTCCTGGTGACAGGTGGAAACTTTTACTTTCGGGGTTTCAACAATTCCTTATGGACAATTATTAGGGAGCAACAGTCATCGCCCTAGTTTCGGCTGTTGACTTACCTACATGGTCGATGACAAGCCTCGGATGACGTCACGAGCCAAACAAGTTTCCCAAACGTCGGCCATTTTCGGCTTGTTTACAAAACGAAACTGCCAACACGTTGTTGAACATCAACCATGTAGGTAAGTCAACAGTAGAATGCTGAAGTTCCGAAAGTAAAAGCTTCCACAATGGCCAAGATACTAGTGGAGGGTATCTTGTCTCTGACCGCGTGTTTATCTAGTGGAGGTTAGGTTCGGCTCAGTTCATCTCGAGCTCCGATTGGCTACGATGATGAACAGACGCTGCCGGAGAAACCCAAGCAGCGCTGGCTGCTGCGCACTGCTCTCCGCCGAACGGCTCCTCCGCTCCGTGAAGAAAACTCAAGAGGAGCGATTTTTAACTCACTTTCCGGCCCAGAAATCGTCGTTAAGAGCCAAAAACCAAGTCAGTAATTGATTCATCTTATCTTCAGGTATCCATCGAGATAAAAATATGAGTTTAGCAGGCTGTTTGGATGGCAAAAACTAGAGTACCTATATTGAGAGAGTATGGCCACTGGGCCCCATGGAGAGGCTTAGGACCCATAAATGGAGGTGCTTTGTTTTGGTTTTCGTGGATGGGAGGGGGGTCATTGCCAACTTTTGACGGTTATCACCAACCGCACTTGCTGCCAACCTTACTACATCTAAGATAATTTTTCTCAAAATTTGCACACGATTAGCCTTAAAAATATGTAAAGATGTCGCAATAGTGCATTTACTCTCGAACTCTCATTCGAAGATACGCGTTTCCCTATCAAATTCGAAAAATTCGGTCCACCCTACTGCAAGGATCAGGCAAGGGCTTCCAGAGATGCTCATACAGAAAGAAAACCCTGCCGCAAGCGGCAGAGTTTTTCCGTGGGGTTGCCGGCAAGAGGGGGACAGTTCTTTTTGTAGTCCGTGCATTTACCGCGGCAGGAGTGTATTTTCCGAAGGGTGGTGTCACATTGGGGAATGAAATCATTTACCCTACCCCTCTTACCACAGATATGTTTCAAGAAACAGTTCCCCTTGGCTGCGCAACTCCTACCCTCCCTCCCTCACCCGAAAAAACGGTAAATTGCCACTATTATGGAACGCGTTGGCCGATTTCGCTGAAAATCCATAAGAAACCAGTCTTAATAGATATCTAATAGATATCTAACTACCATCAAAATTTGAGCTCAAAATATTCATTTTTACTCGAGTTATCGCGTGGACAAAATTAAACCTCCCCCCCCACTTTGACCCCTTGCTGTGCGAAAAGTAATTAACGTATTCCGATTTTTTCTTCATAGTTTAAAAGTACTCTTGGGGGACTAAAAAACCCCAGAAGTTTCGTTGCAAGAAACTTAAAAATTAACTGCCGCTCAACGCTCTGAAAACTGAAAAATCCTCACGCTGCCTGAAATACATGCATATCGACGGTGAAACTACCAAACCACGTATCTCGTTTGCGGTGTTTAAAAATACCAAATCAATATCATTCCTTGAAATTTTCACAGAATTTTCTCCGCACAAAGAGAAAAAATCACAGAAATTTTCAAGACTAGACGTTAAGTAGTTTATCATTTAAAAAGTAAAGTATGACAGGAAGTCTGCGACGTCGCAAACCGAGATACGTGGTTTGGTAGTTTCACCGTCGATATATGTAAAGGGTGTTCGAAAAGTCCCCTCCCCCCCTCTAACTTTTGACCTAATTGAGGTAGAGATTTGAAACTTGGAGGGTGTTCCTAGATCAAAGGGAGCTACTTTTTGACCCCCCCCCCAAANGGGGGGGGGGGGGTTACGGACCCTAATTTTTAATTTTCAAATGGGAAGACCCCCTTTGTGATACCTCGTTCGAAAGAGCATAAAGAAAGAAAAATTTTTCGCGCATACCCGAAGTCATTATCTCAAACCGTTTCAAAATGGCGGCCGGTCAAAGTTCCAAATGGCCGAAAATTGGCACTTGTGCTATTTGCACATGGATTTGCTTGAAACTCAGTATCTGGCGGCATTTTGGCACGAGAAAAACGAATTTGAAGTTAGATTTTTTAAAAAACCCTAATTTTTCGAAATGGCCGCCGGTTTAGGCTCAAAGTGGCCGAAAATTTGACAAACTCGATTTTTTTTGCCAATGGATTCACCTGAAACTCGGTGTCTGGGGGTATTGTGACCCGAGAATTACGAATTCAACGTTAGATTTTTAAACAACCCCTAATTTTTCAAAATGGCCGCCGATTAAAATTCAAAATGATCGACAATTTGCAACCTCGACTTTTTGCCGATGGATTCGCCTGAAACTCGGTGTTTGGGGGTATCTGGGTTTGTCTCCCACCCAGATACCCTCACACAACGAGTTTCAGGCGAATCTATCGGCAAAAAATCGAGTTTGTCAAATTTTCGGCCACTTTGAGCCTAAACCGGCGGCCATTTTGAAAAATTAGGGTTCATTTTAAAAAATCTAACGTCAAATTCGTTTTTCTCGTGCCAAAATACCCCCAGATACCGAGTTTCAAGCAAATCCATGTGCAAATAGCACAAGTGCCAATTTTCGGCCATTTTGAACTTTGACCGGCCGCCATTCTGAAACGGTTTGAGATAATGACTTCGGGTTTGCGCGAAAAATTTTCTTTTTCTATGCTCTTTCGAACGAGGTATCACAAAGGGGGTCTTCCCATTTGAAAATTAAAAGTTAGGATCCGTAACCCCCCCGAAATGGGGGGGGGGGGGCGGGNGGGGGGGGGGGTCGGGTCAAAAAGTAGCTCCCTTTGATCTAGGTACACCCTCCAAGTTTCAAATCTCTACCTCAATTTGGTCAAAAGTTAGAGGGGGGGAGGGGATTTTTCGAACACCCTGTATGTACTAGCCGTTCTGGGCGCGTCTAGCCGGGGGGCTCCGCCCCCTGGCACTCGCTACGCGAGTGACATTCGGCTCGGAGTAAACTTCGGCACAAATACATTAGCAGGATCGCCGTGTTTTCAGTTGTTGAGTCCCCAAATAAAGTGGCAGCCCTGTCAATGTATTTGCTCCCTATCTTTGCATGGAGAGTTTGTCTTGATGTAGAGGTGGACTCTCAGGATAGCGTGGTATATCCCCTCCATTTTGGCCTCAACTTGAGAGCTTTTAGGGAGCTTGGGAGTTGATTTCAGAGAAAACCAGTGGCACCATCGTGTTTCTCACGAACTTTAACAAAAGAATCAACAGTCAAATCGCCAATTCCTCACACATGCAACATCTCCATTCAAATACTTGGACGCAAATTATTCGTTCCTTCAATAATGCTAGCAAAATCTATTTAATTCGATAATTGGTCAGCAAAAAAGCAAGAAAAACGTTTATCAAACTCATAGTCAGATCATTGTAGTGTGTCACAGCTAACCGAAGACGAGCCAACAGAGGAGAACAAAGTATGATTTCTATGTATAACCTATGCACGAGATATCATTTCCAGTATAGCCCTGGATAGACGATCTAAGTCCCGAACCAATTCCGATCAAAGTAGCATCTAAGTGTCGGGAGTCATCAGTCTTGAACTCATTAATTTGCTTCATTTTTTATTGAAAATTTGGCAGAGATGTTTCCTCTGGCAGGAAATGATGAATGGTCGCACCCAGTTCTGATCTTACTTTGAACAAAAAAGTGCGGCGCGTCAAAATTTGATGGTATATGGTGACCACCAGTCATCAGCATGTCTACTTTGATCGGAATTTGACCGTCTATCTAGGGCCTCGGCCTATGACCGGTTACAATTTTTTTTTTAAAAAAAAAAACAAAAAAGAACTCAAAGAAATCAACTTTTTCTTCTTATTAATTATTTCCGTTTTAACATTCGAAATGGAATCGGGACGTGCGAAAACTGCTACTCCATTTCTCCAGACTTACAGATTTTTAGAGTTGATAATGCTTTTAAAGAGTTGATACAACCATAAAAGTGACAAAAGGACTCGTTTGGGGATTAAGGTGACCCAGAGACAAGTATTAACGCCACTTTCGTGATTGCATCTATCTAACTCCGAAAAATACCATCAACTCAAAAAAAACTTGAGACTGGAAAAATGGACACTAGCTGTTTGCGCTGCTCCCGCTTCAATTGGAAATGAATGCTCTCTTCGCCAAATTTTCAACTATTCTTACTTGTACTCTCTCCTTAAGGATTTGAAGCTTTAGCCGTGGTTAAATAGATTGAAAGTTAAACTACTTAAAAGAGGGAATGTTGGGTAAAAATAGTTGATAATATACTGTGGTGTACGTTGCTTAATTGAAATTCGATCAGTATTCCCAAAAAAGCAGAATTTTAAGTTGCGGTCCAAATGCCGCGGCGCGCTCCGCTATATGACTCGGGGAGGCACGCCCACCAAAGGTTTAATCTCAGTTCTTAATGCGTGCTGGAGATGTCATCAAATAACTTGACCATGGTTTACTTTTGGTTTGCAAGCATTTTGGCAAAACTACTATTCACATGAAAACATCAGACTTTTGCAAAACGAGAACACAAGCTCAGATAAGATTTTCAATACTTGCAAACCTTTCAACGCTATTATTATTAGCCACGCAAAAATCACAACCACATAAAAGTCACGAATCATAACCAATGAGTAGTTTTGGTACCAGACGACTATGAGACTGATGTTTTCAAGGTGGATAGTAGCGAACGCCACTTGGTGAAAAGGCCTAAATACTGGTCTGCGCTTGCACATCAAAAGTAAACAATGGTCAACTTATTTGACGACGCCTCTAACTACAGTTTAACTTCCACAATACTTAAAAATGAATTGAAATCCAATCATACGCAAACATAATATTTACATAGGCTCGTTCTCACAGTTACCCGAAAAAAAATATGAGCTAAGAGACCACCTCGGTGCAGTAGATAGCCAAAATGGCAGTAATTCAGTAAATTTGCAGCTCTCCCATCTGAAGCAACCCTTTCCCCTAAAATTGAAAAGCAATGATCGTTATCATCCCATTGATATGATTCAACAGATAAAAGGGATGCAGTGAGCAGGTTTTATGAAATTATACGTAAGCCTGCCCATTTCATCCACTGATCTAAAGATGTCTAAGCCCTTGCAGTAGGAGCTTACAGTTCACACCAAATCGGGTCAGCAGCAAAAGTAAAAATGAATACCTTAATTGAGAAGTTTTGAAAATCTTTGATTGGAAGAAACTGACGGGAAGTTTTAATGAACTGATTGATTGGTTCACATGGGGAAACTAGAAATGATGAAATTTCAACCCCCCCCCTCTCCCCTAGGGTTCCGAGGAAGTAAAAATTAAGATACGGATGGGGGAGGGAGGGGGTTGAGCCCCTCACAGCATCCCTACCAGGGATACACATTTTATGAATTAGCCCTTTGTAAGGGGTATAATATAATAATAAGGGGTATAATGAGTAAATAAATGCTACGTGATGATTTGTCCTCAGATCTTGGAGCGGGGAAATTGACAAGCCAGGAATAGCGTTCATTAAATAAGAAATTTTTGTAGCATTCACTTCAAAATCATGATCGAATAGCTAAATATCTAGAACAGCGGCTTCCATTCTTTTCGCTAAATTTTAGTGGTGGATATCCTGGATAACTTAATTAGCACAAAAAGTCACTCTCAACAAAAAAATAGCAAAATTGCAGGAGATGAAAGCAGGATTCTTCTATCAAAAGAGATGCATTTGGGACAGTGATCAAACTTGGTACCTGATGAAATGCTTCTTCCCTTAAAGAATCCTGCTTCCATTTCACTGAAATGTCCGATTGTTACATCAATTGATCAGTAAGGTTCAAGCGCAGGGGCTGCCATTCTTGGCCGGGCTAAAAAAAACCATAACTGAAGATTCAGTTCTTGACTGATGCAATATAACGCAGGCCAATTGGACCACACCAAAAGACGAGGATGAATCACCTTGACTCGAACGTTAACAAGAACAGGTGGTCAGGAAAAAGCAGGACCTTGTGCAAGAAAATGATACAGTAGGCAGGCAAGAAACTCAAGGTCTGACTAGTCGGCTTCAAAGAACTTAACTCTTGGATAGTGAAAATGATACTATAGGAAGCTGATGTAAGCCTAAGAGTCGCCAATGTAACCTTAGGTTACTAATAAGTAAGGGCGTTTGAGTTTAGCAGAGATTCCTTCTTGGCTTAGAAGGTTAGGGATGACAAAAATCCTGCCGCAGATCATCAGTAAGCAAGAGCGTTTCACCGATGCGTCTCTACTCTCAGCTCTAGTGGAGAAAGAAAGAACTTTATTTGCCTTATGTACTGGCAAATTCGCAATTCCACTACCACTCGTCGTAGCTAGGCGGTAAGTCACTCGCTCCGTGACTAGGGCGCTCACAGTTCGCGCCCATGCGGTGTATATATTTTAACGCCTTGATCATATTTATAAATGCCGCGTAGGGCATCGCAGGGTTATTTTTTCCAAAAAATCTGAGTGAGGATTGCATTTTGATTGAAACGTAATCGAAAAGGGCTCCTCTTGCTGCAGAGAAACTTCTGAATCCAAGGTCCAGGGCAGAGTTAAGAAATTTCATGAAAGATTACAAAAAGAAATTTCATAAGGAAATTTCAAGAAATTTTATGAGGAAATTTCA
>NW_017550603.1:1043512-1076242 GCF_001854935.1 Bemisia tabaci | reverse complement strand
CTGCTGCGCCATCTTGAAAAATACACCATTGCATAACCCGAAAAATGAAGGGGTATTATTACACCATTGCATAACCCGCATATTGAAGGGGCAACATGCAATACTTTCCTTTTACAGCGTTGCCATATTGAACAATAATCCCTATACAACGCTGTAATTTAATTCATATTTTTCTGCACAATCATGCAACGCTGTTGGATAATTTACTGTTCTAAAGTCGGCATTTTCACCCTACTCACATCACCTGTCATGGCTAAGCTTACCCAGCTGTGGTCCCTAATCTTAGGCGTATGCTCCACCCAGCATCTTTCAACTAATTTTTCATTACCCCATACGAAAGCAATGGAGCGATGTGGGGTAACAGAACAAAATAGCTCTGAGCGCCGGGCTCGAGACTTAGGCCACATGCCACAAATAAAAGGAAAAAGATGAAAAATGAACAAGGACACAGAACTTTCGTTTGGCGTGACCAAAATTAACTAAAAGAAGACACTACCGACCCGAACCGATGAAAGATGGGGGGTAATCCTTGCGGATTACCCCCAAAAAAGGGAAAAATCGAGAGGAAAACTTACAAGCACATCCAGGTAACAGCGAGGTCGAGACGAACTGAGAGCACTCTCGACCAACCAGAAAGCAGCACCTATGGCGTCGCTTTCTGGGTTCGAGAGTGCTCCCATGGGATTGGCTGCCGGCCTGGAGGGCGCCGAATTGATAAAATTTTTAAAATTTAAAGGGGACATACTACTGACATACTACAGCAAGATCAATAGTAGACTTACACTTATCTGTGATTCTGGTAAATTCTTTAACCATCTGATTTAAACCCCAATTTAATTCTACTTGCTTAAGCCGTTTCGTACCCCATTCTTCCTGTTTATCCCATCTGATGTTAAAGTCCCCAAACAGAACACCTTTCCCCCCTACCTCAATTTTTTCCCCTATCCATCCATCAAACCATTCTGTGAATTTTTTCTTATTGCACGACGGTGACCTATACAAACACCCCAGGTTACAAAATTTTCCTCCCAATTTAACTTTGACATTAAGGACCCACCATTCTCTGTTTCTGAACCCCTCCACTTGTAGCACTTCTATGTTTGTATTTACATACAGTATTACCCCCCCTGTGTGTGAACTGTGAGAGTCACATCTATGCATAATATATCCCTCTATCCTTATCTCCCCATCTCTCGTTCTTTCTGTGATATGCGTTTCCACAACTCCTAGTATGTCGATTTTTCTTTCCTCAACAACCTTTTTTATTTCCCCCAATTTCTCATAAAAACCCCCAGCGTTGATACATGTAATCATTATTACATTATTCCCCTTATTAACGGACTTATTGTCCCCTATAATTCCTTTGACAACACTATCGCTTGCCACAATATCACCCACCAATGAGACTTTCACCTTCGCGTCTCTTTCAGATCTACCCTGTTTCCTGTGATCCCTAGGTACACCTTTGCCGACATTTTCCCTCACTTTTTTATGGTCATGTATCCTTATTTCACTGCTTAATGTACTACCCTTGTTTAAAGAAGTACCCTTAATTCTCTTAGACCCCCAATTCAATCTTCTCTTATTCAGTTTCCCGTTAGACCCCCAATTATTACTATACCCCCAGCCAACACTCTTCTGTCTTTGTCCTTTACCTATCCAAAATTCCCCCTGTGAATCACACCATCTTCCCTAAGCTGATAATAAATCGCCCCCACCACTTGATCGGTACCCCTCTCATTCAAAGTACAGAAATCATTTTTGGTAATCTTGAAGTCATCTGACGTTAATAAATTTAGATTTAGATACACTCCCCTCTCCCTAACCATAATCTTTGCCACCTCCCTATTCACTCTATCGATTTCCTTATTCACACAACTCTGCAACCATAGATCGTATCTGTGCGTAATTCCCACATAATAACATCGCACCCCCATTTTCTTGGCCTCTACCCTCAGATCATTAACCCCATCAACCACACTCTGCCCCTCATATGAGAAAACGTCCATCCTACCTGCTGCAAAAATTACAATATCCCCTTCTCTCATCAACCCTTTCTTATCAAGCCAATACCTCCCCCAATCCTTCATTCTCGCCTCAACATTGCATTCCACTATAACATTCAGCCCATACCTAAAAACTTCACTATGCAGTTTGTTCCCCACATTTTTGGTATATTCGTCCGCCATTACCCAGATAGTTTTTCTCCTATTCTCCCTGTTCGTTCCTTCAACACTATTCTCAGTACTTTCTTCTTTTTTATTTAATTCCTCAAACTTCCTTTCCCATTCCCTCACTTCGGACTGAACATTCAATAACTCCCTTTTAAGTTTTTCATTCTCTGCTTTGAAGTCTTCATTGATGAGCACTAGATCACTCATCATAGTGTTTAATATCTCCTGCACATTTGTTACACATCCATAGCAAATTTGATTCGAATTTATTAAGAGTATTAAGTTCTGGCTCCGTAATACCATCGCACTGTAGGTGATGAAACCCCCCCTGTTCACACTCCGGCCCATCGCACCTTATAACCTTATCACATTCCATTATGTTGGTATTACAATTCGCACATTTGCCTACCACTGTAATTGCCTCCATCCTTTCTGTGCTACCCATCAATAATAAATCCTCATCTAAACTAACATCATCTTCAAGTTTGAATTCAATTAGGGTCTTATCAAGCATGTCGATTTCATTATCAAGATCCCCCATTGACCTGTTGATAGTTTCCCCCAATACCTTTTGAACCCTACCCTCCTTCTCTAAAACTCTTTCTTGCCTGATAATCTCCTCCCCCATTTTCAACTTTAACTTCTTAACTTTGGTGTTCCCCTTCAATTCCTCGCCCAATCTTTCGAAGCTTTTGCACCTTTGCGGTAAATCCACCTTCGGAGTGTCACTAAGTCCTAACCCCACATCGCTATTAACACTCCCTGTTCTAACTTTCATTAACCTTTCGACGGTGAAACTACCAAACCACGTATCTCGGTTTGCGACGTCGCAGACTTCCTGTCATACTTTATTTTTTAAATGAAAAACTACTGAACATCCAGTCTTGAAAATTTCTGTGATTTTTCCTCTTTGTGCGGAGAAAATTCTGTGAAAATTTCAAGGAATGATATTGATTTGGTCTATTTCAAAAAAATAAAATGTGAGCGTAGATTTTTAAACACCGCAAACGAGATACGTGGTTTGGTAGTTTCACCGTCGCTTTGCTTACTGCCCACATTTTTATTTTCCCCCAATCCCCTACTACAATCTTCAATTCTGTCCTCCATTACAACTTTTATATATATTTTACAATTATAAGATTATTTAACTCCCAAATAATCCTAGGCCTCACACTCACACTGCCTTCACACTCACATTCACACAATTCTTGCAAAGTATGAACACATTGACTACGTAGAACAATTATATACAAAGCACAATTATATAAAACAAAAGTAAAGTAAAGTAAAGTAGAGTTTTTTCAATAAAAAGGCACAATTTAACACCAATTCCAAATCCGAATCACGCTAATTATCACGAGATATCACGAGACGAGACCACGCTACCACGCTTCTAACCTCAAAACGGAAAGGACCGTGGATGGGAACCATGTTCCCTCGGCGGCATGCAGAACAGAACGATGCATCTTCTTTTCAACAACAATAACGCTACCCTTATATATTACTTATTTCCGGCTCCAATGCAGCCGTTCGGATGGCTCAATGGGTAGAGTACTCGCCTGCCACAGTGAGGATGCCGAGTTCGGTTCCCCACACTGGAATTTTTTTTTTTTTTTCCAATCTGTAAAATCCCCCAATCATGATTCTTCGTCCAAATAAGTCACAAAACTCATTTATACAACAATTAATTTAATATTGAAAATAGTTAGCTCAATCAGCGACTTTTACTGACTTAGCGGTTAGGTCAAAACTCATTTTTACAACAATTAATTTAATATTGAAAATAGTTAGCTAAATCAGCGACTTTTACTGACTTAGCGGTTAGGTTCGGTTAGGTTAGATTAGGTTAGGTTAGGTTAGGTTAGGTTAGGTTAGGTTAGGTTAGGTTAAGTTAGGTTAGGTTAGGTTAGGTTAGGCTAGATTAGGTTAGGCTAGGTTAGGTTAGGTTAGGTTAGGTTAGGTTAGGTTAGGTTAGGTTAGGTTAGGTTAGGTCATCAGCTCTTTAATAAATTAGTGGCATTCTGTTCAACTAATGTTTANATCGTGATTAAAACTCTGGACTTTTTTTACTTTAATACTGTGCATTTGAGAAGAATGTATTATGGAACTCGCCCCTTAGGTTCGAATCTGCCGCGAAATTACAATCCAAACATGCGACGTGCGCGCGCAGCAGAGCCTCACTTTTGGGCGCCTCATCCCTCCCGTGTGTGGCACCCCTTAATCGGAGCACCATCGGTGAAACCTAACCTCTGCGATTGTCCTCTGTCGTCATAACAAAGTCAAGTTGTCTGTGATTGGATAGAGAAAAATGGGCGTAACCATCAGTCGCAATCACAGCGATGCCATCGGTAAGCGACCGACGACATAAAAAAAGACGACTATTACCTACAACGGCACAAGACCAATCCACACAGGTCAGTCATTGCGCATCTTTTTGAAAGCCACTTCCCCGCCCGGCCCTTACTCGGCTGCACTCAATAGTACGTCACAATGGGTGCTCCCATAAGAAATACATTGCAAGCACTCAATAGTACGTCACTGCGCAGTAGAGTACCAAAACTCGTCCACGGCCCACGGGAATGACTTACCTCCAAAAATCCAACATGGTCGAGCGAGAGATCGAAACTTTGGCAATGTGCCCAAATCGATCGGTCGATGTTTCGAGATGTAAGGCTGTCTCGAATTTTACGATGTTGCCAAACCAAAAAGTAAGCGTAAGCATGAGATTTCTTTATCGGTGTTTCTGACTTTCTACCATGGAACGCCGTTAGTTTCAAAACCCTTTTCTTGCGCGCGCGGAATTTTTTTTCGGCGCGCGGAAAGAAAAAACCCGTTCTCGATGAAAATCTCTGAATTTCCGGATTCCGCGCCGGTTTTCGATATATTTTTTCGATAAACTATTTTTGTCGGCGCGCCGCTTCAAATCTGTTCCGCGCGCGGAATTTTCGATACATCGATTCCTGCTCGCCGTTTGTGTCAAAACTATTTTTTCCGGCGTGGCGCTCCATATCTGTTCCGCGCGCAGAATTTTCGATATATCGATTCCTGCTCGCCGATCGTGTCAAAACTGTTTTTTCCGGCGCTGCACCAGAAAATAATTCCGCGCGCCACTTTTTCGATAAATCGATTTTTCTGCGCGCGGAGAAGATGGTCAACGTAAAGCAGCGTGAAGTTTATACAGCTACTACTTAAATGAACTAAAAAAGCAATGAGTGGGAATTTGAATATGAACAAATTCAATAGAGCAAACTTTCTGGATTCAGGAAAAAATAAATTTAAATTATCGGCAACAATGCACTTTTTCCCCTCCAACGGTTTAATGGAAATCGTTCAAATGAGAGATAATATTCTCCGCGCGCAGAAAAATCGATGTATCGAAAAAGTGGCGCGCGGAATTATTTTCCGGTGCAGCGCCGGAAAAAACAGTTTTGACACGATCGGCGAGCAGGAATCGATATATCGAAAATTCTGCGCGCGGAACAGATTTGGAGCGCCGCGCCGGAAAAAATAGTTTTGTCGATATATCGAAAATTCCGCGCGCGGAACAGATTTGAAGCGGCGCGCCGACAAAAATAGTTTTGACACAAACGGCGCAAATATATCGAAAACCGGCGCGGAATCCGGAAATTCAGAGATTTTCATCGAAAACGGGTTTTTCCTTTCCGCGCGCGCAAGAAAAGGGTTTTGACACTAACGGCGTTCCATAGTTTCTGACTTTCTACCACTGTCGATCCTTGACTGTCGATAGTCAGTGTGAAATTGTGAGACAATCTGATAATCGCTGATAACTCTCGAAACATGATCATGAGCGTGAATTAAGAGTTAGAGGAGGTTAGAATCCATTAAGTGAAATTATCAATTAGTATCTCATAGACTTTTCCCCTAGTACTCGTGGATCGGGAGAGTTGTAATTTAGTATTGGTGATGTGATTAGATTCGTGAAAAAGTGTAACCGCATTGCTTGCTTTTAACAAGCGCTTATCGTATTGATGCAATAATTGTCATCAGTTTGTTTCCTCTACTACACAACCGCACCCTTATGAAGGCAGATGAAGAATAAAAATGGTTACTTCAGTTGTTACTCTTTTTCTAAATTTTATGTTTTGGCGTCTCCGCTCCGAAATCACAAGGCTACCGTGTTCCCTAGCTATGCAGATCGCTTGCTAAGTCTGCCCCCTGTGGATAGTCTAATCATACCTAAGTTCGCTCCAGTTGGAATTTCTCTACTTTAGTGTACGCAAAATAATATTTTGCAGCTGAAGAACACAGCATCTCTCTTGCGGCTATGAAACAATTGAAACAATCCAGTTTATTCTCTCTGAGTTAGTTCATCCAGGATGTCACCATGCTCTTCCACAACTCTTGTTGTTTAAAAAATTAATGGGCTCCATTAATTAATGTTCGACAATGTTGTGGAAAAGCACGTCGATAGTCCGTCCAAGCATCGAAGGAGAAGTACATTTGCATGAAGGTTTGTCAATTCTGGCTTAAAGTAAGTCATGTACCAGCCTTCCACCTATCAGCACATCTTAGAGCGCAAGTTTTCTGTCAAAGAGAACCAATTCTGCATTTTCAGCCAATGATCTACCTTTTTTAGAATCCTTTCAGATGTTTCAGTGACTTACTTGAAAATTTCAAAACTAAAAAAGATTGTTAACCGTGAAATTGTATGATGTGGCAGTTAATCAGTATTTGACTCTGAAATATATACCCCGCATAGATCTTGATTTAAGAGTTGTAAAGTAAAGTCTTCAAGAAGAGTGGGTCTTCAAGAGTCCTCAAGACCCGCGCAGGGTAACAGAGGTGGAAAAGTCACACGTAACCCAGAGGATAGTCGACAAGGGATTAGTAAAAGACGTAATTCACCAAGTACATATATTTACTTACGATGCTTACGGTGAGTACTCATCAGTTAATATAAACATAACCTCACTTTCTTCTTTTACAAAGAGATAATAGAATATATATAGATAGCAGCATAGAGTAAGAGTAGTTAGAGATAAACTCTCCCCTATAGAAGTCCTAGGAACTATACCATCATTGCAGCTTGATCAGAGCTTTTTTTGAAAGTTGATTTCTTCCTTACGGAAAAAAATCAGCGATTCGCGAAAAATTTGAAAAAAAAAAATAGGAATAGTTGGTTAATAAATTAGGTATCATATACAAGAGCTCCGCAGAGTGACGGAAAATTTCAAGGGAGATATTGTGGAAATTTCACGTAAAACTTATGAAACTTATGCTAACTTATGCGAATGAATGAGGCTGCTTCTGAACCAACCAAAAAAAATTAAAATTAAATTTTGAATTTTTTATGAGATGAACTTCGTTGGGAAAAGAACATTGTTATAGTTGAACTTGCAAATCGTCGGCGTGATTTGTTACAGGCTGCGGAACCAACCCGTAAAAAGTGAGTTAAAATGCATGTGAATATCCACCGAGAAAATTAAATTGCTGATTTAACAGTTTTGTACTTACCTATACAAACTGTCCGACTTGTTCCAAATGAGGGGTTTGGAGGACAAGGCGCATAAATGCAGTTTTTGAAAAAATTAAGATATTAATGATATTAAGTAAAACTAGTCTTAATGCAGATTCTGTGGAAAACTCGTTCCAAATTTCCACTTTTAAAGCATGAAAGAGTCAGTTTGAGCTTTCTCTCCGCCATATGGATCTATGTAATTTCGAAACTTTAAACACGCATTCTCGGAATAGCAAAAACTGCACTTATGCCCCCCAATAATATCCTTTTTCAATAATGGAAAGCTAATTGAGCTACGGGGGTGGTTGCATTAGCATTTTTTAATTGTAAAATTTACAATGAAACACGTCGAACACTTCTTTTAACCACAAAATTGTTGAATCAGCAATTTCATTTTCTTCCGTGCCGCATTGCAAATTTGATACTTCATGTGAATTTCTAAGACGAACGCCGCACGTTCGCCTCAAAAAAAGTGTGTGTGGGTGGGTGGGTGCTTAGAAGAGCTATAAAATACGTAATTCTGAAATTCAGATTTTTTTCTTTCTCCCTCATCTTCATAACCCACCTGTGTAACATACTGCACTACTCAAAAAAGAAGACGAAAAAAACCCTAACGTTTTGTATGATCCCCTTCCTCGAATTAGTATTCTCTAAGTAATGAATTTTGAATGAAATTTCGAAATAGTCGGCCTCCTAAGCTGCCGTGCTAAGGAAAAACGCCGTATGAACATTCAAGGGTTGCCAAATTTCCTTCGATACAATGGTAATTTTTGAGGAAATTTATAAATATTTTCCCTTGAAATTTTCAGGACTTTTCGGTGGAATTACGAGCGAAATTATCTGAAAAAGTGGAGGAAAAATATTCATGAGTTTACCAGGAAATTCGTGTTTTTCAAAGGAAATGTGGCAACGCCTGAAGGTTCATACGGCGTTTTTCCTTTGCACGGCAGTATGGTGTAATGGTTGTAGCGCCAGCTCTATGATCGGGAGGTCCCGGGTACGATTCCCGGCCAGACGATCCGAGTTTGATGGTCTCAAACAATAATTGTTGCCTGGGACTGGTTGAGGGGTTGGAGGGGGACGGGAATAAAGGGCAAGGATTGGCCCTTGTGCCCTATTTGAAGTGGTAAAAAAAAAAAAAAAGACCTCATGAATTTTAACATCTCTGCGCCCAACGCCCAAAACCGCAGGGGGACGTAACGCCATCGTTTTTTTACCGGCTGATGAGAGCAGAGAGCAGGGGAATATATTTTGCTGTCGACGGACTGATCAACCAACTGCCACAATCTCGGCATTACCATCCGATCATCCATGTTCTGTAGTATCATTGAACATTTATTAAGAGAGTCCAAATGTCGCTTAAGAGATACTTAATTTCATTGATATCCTTCATATATGGGCTGGGCCATTATCGGTCCGAGAAAATCAAACTAAGATCAAGGAAGCGACGCACATAAGAAAAGCAAGACAGTTCGGGGTCGTTTCGGCAGGGTTATGTGGACTAAAGGGGTCAGTCGAGAAAGCTATTTGTTTTGAACAGTATGTATCGCCATCAATTTTCATTGCGATCAATCCACCGTCCAACTGGCTTGTTGAGAAGAACGGGCATTTGCCGATAGGTCTCCCGCCTTCATTTCGTTTAACAAGCAACACATCATACACCACAGACTGGCAACATTGTATGAGTTTCAGCGCTCTCTGTGGCTTCTGGCCGCAACCCCTCTTGGGTCACATTTGCCACAATCGATTCGATATATCGCAGGGGAGTCTTGTGGAGGTAATGCCGTTGGAGGTAATGCAGTATAGACCGTATTCGATAATGGTTCGATGTATCGTTTGGTTCAAAACAATAGAACATAACCTCTAACCAAACTATTAGGTTTTAAGTTGGAAAAGCTGAAAATGAAAAAATTTCTAACAATTTCACTTTTCATTGGCAATTGGTACTCAAAAGAATAATATTCCCTTTGCTTCTTCCCGCTCATCATTCTGTACAATAGGACTGTAATGCTGGCTCCTAGTAATTTCATACTTACCTACAAGTATCAAGTCATTGACTCGGATGAGAATTTGAAAATATTGTAAGCAGAAAAATAATTTCAAGCTGTAAATTGTTTTTGAATTCCTGAAATGATTTATTAATTTTTACCTGTTTAGTGAAATTTGCTCGGAAATTTGCTCAGAAATTGGTTCGGAAATTAGCTCGGAAATTTGCTCGGAAATTTGCTCCGATGTTGATGCACTGGGAGAAATGCTGGGAGGTATGGGTAGATGGCCTTCCGCATTAGTCTCGAAAGATTCTTCAGCGATGCTGAAAGTAGGAAAATATCAAAGTTCAGTATCTGAAATTGGTATCGAGTTTTCCACAGATTTTTGGAAGCATAAAAAAGTGAAGAGCGCTGGAGAAAATTTCTGAAAATTTGAATATATTGTAAGCAGAACAATAATTTTCAGCTGTAAACTGATTTTGAATTCCTGAAATGGTTTATTAATTTTTACCTGTTTCGTGAAATTTGCTCGGAAATTTGCTCAGAAATTTGCTCGGATGTTGATGCACTGAGAGAAATGCTTAAAGGCATGGGCAGGTGGCCTTCCGCATTAGTCTTGAAAGATTCTCCAGTGATGCTGAAAGTAGAAAAATATCAAAGTACAGTATCTGAAATTGGTATCGAGTTTTTCACAGATTTTTGGAAGCATAAAAAAGTGAAGAGCGCTAGAGAAAATTTCTGAAAATTTGAATTTATTGTAAGCAGAAAAATAATTTTCAGTAAATTTGTAAACTGATTTTGTATTCCGGAAAGGATTTATTAATTTTTACCTGTTTAGTGAAATTTGCTTGGGAATTTGCTCGGATGTTGATGCACTGGGAGAAATGCTTGGAGGTATGGGCAGGTGGCCTTCTGCATTAGTCTCGAAAGATTCTCCAGCGATGCTGAAAGTAGGAAAATATCAAAGTTCAGTATCAGTGTTGCATGGCAATACCGAAGGAAAATAGAGGCCTCTCTTCAAATCATGACATGTTTCGAATTATGAATATAGTCAAAAAACAATCTGAAATTGGTATCGAGTTTTCCACAGATTCTTGGAAGCATAAAAAAGTGAAGAGTGCTAGAGAAAATTTCTGAAAAGAATATATTATAAGCAGAACAATAATTTTCAGCTGTAAACTGATTTTGAACTCCTGAAATGGTTTATTAATTTTTACCTGCTTCGTGAAATTTGCTCGGGAATTTGCTCAGAAATTTGCTCGGATGTTGATGCACTGGGAGAAATGCTTGGAGGTATGGGCAGGTGGCCTTTCGCATTAGTCTCGAAAGATTCTCCAGCGATGCTGAAAGTAAGAAAATATCAAAGTTCAGTATCTGAAATTGGTATCAAGTTTTCCACAGATTTTTGGAAGCATAAAAAAGTGAAGAGCGCTAGAGAAAATTTCTGAAAATTCGAATATACTGTAAGCAGAAAAATAATTTTTAGCTGTAAACTGATTTTGAATTCCGGAAATGGTTTATTAATTTTTACCTGTTTAGTGAAATTTGCTCGGATGTTGATGCACTGGGAGAAATGCTTGGAGGTATGGGCAGGTGGCCTTCCGCATTAGTCTCGAAAGATTCTCCAGCGATGCTGAAAGTAGGAAAATATCAAAGTTTAGTATCAGTGTTGCATGGCAATACCGAAGGAAAATAGAGGCCTCTCTTCAAATCATGACATGTTTCGAATTGTGAACATAGTCAAAAAGCAATCTGAAATTGGTATCGAGTTTTCCACAGATTTTTGGAAGCATAAAAAAAATGAGGAGCACCGGAGAAAATTTCGGAAAATTTGGTTGAGAAAGTTTAATCCTCACGGAAAAAAAAGTGGTCCGCTACGTGAGCGGACCTGCTCGGTGAATTTGAGGTACGAGCTTGAGGAACGACTGTCTGATAAAGACCCAGGTGACTCCTGGTTGTCAACCCCGTACTCAGGTCGCCTGTGGAACCCGGCTGTTCGGGTCTGAGATGAATACCGTAACTTCAGTAATGACGAGCGGCTGGTCGGCGCCAACGAACGGGGAAAGTCCACCCCGTGGATACCGGACGCATCGACCCCCGTCGGCACAGAAGGATCAGGGCTCAACCCCGCGTTGGTCCGCATTTCCGCATGTCTGTCCGGCCAACTAATTACCGTTGTCGTGGTCTTTGTACACTTACCACCGCGCGCCATATTGGTGTTTGACTTCCAACCGTTCTGACCGTTTTAACTGCTTTCCAAGTTTCAGTTGGAATGTTAATATCCGTGTGAACACTGTGTTATTTTCTGTTTTGTTTTTGTGTACGATGTTGATGTATTTGAAGAAATCTGAGACGATTCTACGAGAGCTGTAGGCAGTTAAGGATTAAGTGTATTGTCAAGGTGAGTGTGTTTATTAGGCCATTTTAGGCCCTCGAATATTCTAAATTTTTCAGAATTCGTCACTCATACATTATTACTCACATTTTTATCTTTCTTATTTCATTTCTCACATTTTGCTTCACAGAATCATTCAATTTTTCGTATCTTGGATCTTTATTGTTAATATTTACCATTTGAGTTACGCATAGCTGGACAACAGTGAGGAATTTAATGTAACTAATATTCAATTTTTATTTGCATTCATTCATTTTTAATGGAATCGATGGTTTTATAATGATTGTATATTTGTTATTTGGTCACTCATTTAGAAATCAATCAATGATAAAATCCGCAATTTGAATTTTTAAGAATACTGGCATTTCATTACACATTCACGACATTAGTAACGCAACTATTAAGTCCCACTGATTTATTGAAAGGCTGAAATCCAAAGAGAGAAAATACTGACATCGACAAACGCGTGATGCACGTTAACTTCAAAGCAAATGTGTTACATGAAACAATTATTTCCCCCCATTTTTTGCTTATTTATTTATTTAGTTAATAAGTAACTAAAGGGTGACGAATTTTGAAAATTGGTAGAAAATCCATGACGGTGTTCAATGACTGATAAACACACACATCTTTGAGCTTTTGAACAGCTTTGACGCCTGACAGCTCTTTTAAAAAACTCTCATCTTTCGGAAAAACTATCAAAATCAAACAGAAACTGATACAGGAGCACCAGATCTTGATTGCGGGACTTTTTTGGGTTTCTGACTTACATCATGAACTGCGCATGAACGGGAAGTACGAAATTGCTAAAACGGATGCGAACCTGAAGAACTAATAAACTCTTATTCCTATATAGGAACAAGAGCTTTCTCAACGAATAATAACTGGTCTAATGCACAGGGAAAACCTGAGGATCCCTGGAGCAGCAGGGCTGAGAAGGGGGGGGGTGAAAGAAAAAGAAATTCGGTACTGTGATTACATCAGTCTAGCTCTGCTACAAAATTCGTCTTGGTCTGATCTAACGAACGAATAAGCCCGCATGAACGACCGGGAGTTCCGGTATTCACAGCGGACCTCTCTGGAGTGGTGAATGAGTAGGACGGTCGGCGCGGCGTAGCGAGACATTCGCAGTTGTCCACTCCGGCATAGTGACCATCAAATTCACAGGTACTATTATTACAGTCGTCAACCCCGGTAAGCCTCTATAGCGCTATATTCACAGGAACTTTCCTGCAACCGGTACGGACTAGTCCGCTCGGGTAGCAGGCCTTTTTTTTCCGTGTGAGAAAAGACACTGATGAGAAATATTCTTTATAGTTCATTTATTCTTTTGTTTTTCTTTCTTTTCTTGTTTTCTTTGGTGCGTATACCTGTCTTAAATCTTGTCTTCCCTGTGGCTCCACTATTTCCTGTTCCGTGCACCTGTACCTACTTGCAATTCCACTATGTGTCCTACTTTTATGAAAAGGAAAGTGCAATAAATTATTACCCTTTGCGAGAACAACTTCTTGGTGATACGAATGCAGGAGTGTCGTGGAGTGAGGAATCTGCTGCATTGCCCCTTTTGGAAGCTGCACTGTTTGTAGCAGGTATCTTATCACCCTTTTCGGGTTCTGCACTGCTTCTTGTATCAATGGACTCATTTTTGATGCTAAAAAAAGACAAATACAGAAAATCAGTAAGAGACAGCGAGGAATTCGTGCATTTTTTATGAAGTATTTACATATGTTGTTGACAGATTTTATTCTAATTTCCTTTGATTGATGGAAGTTTTAATTTTCATTATTATTTTTGTTAAGTACTGGTCGCATCTATCTACCTCGGTAAGGTGGATAGGCTTGTAGGAATGAAAATGAGTGGTTCTTCGATGTTTCTCTAACAGTTATTTGAATTTTAAATCATACAATTTCAGCTATAAGGACATAAACCTTCTTTTATTTCCCCCAATTTTAGGCGTACATAATCAATTCTTCACTCTCAAGAAACTTGACTGCCCCCCCCCCCCAAAAAAAAGAAAAGGAAAAAAAAAATGCAGATGCCTTGAAACCGTTGATTTTTCCTCTGTAGATTTTAACGCTCGAGTCCAAAAATGACCTTTTTTTGATTGATTAGGCCGATTGTCCCGAACAAATCGGAATTTTCCGTAAAAGTCAAGCTTTTCCATGGAAAATTCAATTTTCTGGAAAATCTTAGGACAATGGAGGTAAAAGAGGGTGATTTCCCGATTCAGCAGCCAAAAATACATTGGAAAGCATGCCTTGCATGACCACTGAATTTTCATTTCTATTCCTAATATTGAGGTTTTTCCGGTCAAATATTCATTTCTGCTCATACAACACCATGTGAAACTCATCCGATACCTTAGCGTTGCTAAGGAGGGGCAAGAAAGTATCCTCATGTATCAAGTGGAATGATTCCCAGCCAATTTTTGCCGCTGAAGCCGAAAATGACTTTCATTTTGTTCCAAAACCCTCGGAAAATCAAGAGTCGTGAAAGAGGGGATTTTTCTGAGCTGAAGAAACGCCTTTCCTAAAAAAATCGATTTTTCACCAATTTGGTAGATTTCGGAGGGAAACGAAAGTCGTTTTCGGCTTCAGCAGCAAAAATTGACAGATCGTACCTCTATTCGATGCATGAGGATACATTTTTCCCCTCCAGTCCGATGGATATTAGATGAGCTTCACTAATCATTCAGTTTTCTCCTCTCCTAACCGGAAAACCTCGATATTAGGTGTAGGTTTCCTAGAGGAGAGGAAAAACGGGTGAAAAACTTAGTCTAGATTGGAGACGACATGACAGGTTTATTCGAGATGAAAAGCGTACAGCGGTAGTTGATGAACGAACGGTAACATCGAGAGAGAGTGAGTAAGAGTACACAGTTGACAAAGAGAGCCCATAGAGGGCAGCACCGTACGGCAATAGGGTTCCAACACTTCCCCTTGAGGCTAAAAATTTTACATTGACATATCTTGAGTTTTGAAAAAAATTTACGTCTCACAATAAAAGGTTTTGAAAAAAAATTTTTGCGTCTCACAATAAAATGGAATTTTGGGTTATTAGGACTTCCCCTTGAGACAAAAAAATTTCGCTCTAAGTGCACGTAGTTTAACATAACAAAGTGACAATAAAAGTTCTTAGAAATTTAAAGAATAAAATACAGCGCAAAAGTGAGTTACACTCTAAATGAAAAAAATTTAACATGGATTAAATTTCAAGGAGCCTTAATCACATTGATTGAGTTACAAAGGAATTTGGTCCTGGCTCCATTCAAAGGTTTAGTAAAAAGGTCTGCAGGATTTTCTTTACCTGGCACAAATTTTAAATTGACCTTCCCCTTTTCACTCATATCCTTAATATAATAGTATTTTAAGTCGACATGCTTTGTCTTTTCGGAAACTTCCCATGTCTTACTCATAGAAATTGCTGTCTCGTTGTCAGAGAATAATGAGCATGGTTCGGGGGCATACCTTTCCATGCCTAATTCGAACAAGATTTGTGACGCCCATCTTATCTCTTTAACAGCTTCATAAATAGCGTAATATTCAGCCACTGCTGTGGAGTCAGCTACACAAGTTTGTTTCCTGGCTAACCAGATTATAGGACCTTTACCTAGGGTGGCTACAACGCCAGAAATTGATTTTCTATCAAGTTTGTTATTTCCTAGATCTGAATCAGAAAAAAATTTAACAGGCTCATCATTCTTAACGTATTTTAATACAAAATCTCTTGAAAATTTTAGATACCTTAAAATGTGTTTAATGTCCAGCCAATCGTCTGTTGTTGGATTTTCACATTTTTGGCTTACCTTGCACACCGCAAAGCTTATGTCTGGTCTCGTTGATTGAGAGAGATGCAACAAGGAACCAACAGCCTGACGATATAATGTTTTATTGAAATTTTCTGCTCCATTATTTCCATTCATTCTATTGGCTTCTAAAGGATAACATTTGCCTTTACAATCTGACATTCCAAAAGTTTTCAACAGTTGATCAATGTAGTGACTTTGATCTAGCATTACAGTGTTATGTTCAGTCCTTATTCTTACAGAGAGGAAGTTTGTCAGTTCTCCCATTGCTCTAAATTGGATTTCGCCATCGAGTGCGCTTTTAAGCCATGCAATCTTAACTTTAGTTCCAGTTATTCCCAGATCATCGACATAAATAAATACAATCAGGTTCTTATCAACATTAACATAAACACAAGGGTCTTTCTTAAGTCGTTTCATTTTTAAACCTATCAGAATGTCATCTAAAAAATTGTGCCATTCCTTTGCGCCTTGACGGAGCCCATAAATGGCTTTGCGTAATCTGCACACCTTATTTTCTTCGTCATCTTCATACATAGGTGGTTGTTCCATGTACAATTCTTCGGAGAGATTGCCATTTAGGTAAGCAGCCATTACATCGAGATACTCCCTATCCCATTCGAGTTGTACTGATAACGCAATTAACAGTCTAATGGTTTTCTTTTTAACGACAGGTGCATAAGTATCATTAAAATCTATACCAGGGATTTGAGAAAATCCTCGTGCAACTAACCTAGCTCTAAAGCGAGGAGCACTTCCATCAAGTGCGGTTTTACGTTTCAATACCCATTTACAACTAATGACATTCTTCCCCTTAGGTCTATCAACAATTTCATAAGTGTTTTTATTTAACAAATTTTGTATTTCTTCATCCATAGCATGCTTCCACTTGGGCGCATCTATGCTATTCATAGCTCCAGTTACATTTTTGGGTTCTAAATGACATTCCATAAACTTATGATTATTGTCATGACTGATAAGTGCACTCACACAGCCACAAGGACAATTTTTGGTTTTGCGACTTCTCTCCGATCTCCTGATTGGCTGTGGGGAGGGTTCAGAAAGTGAATCAGGGTTAAGTTTAGTATGAATTTCATTTTCATCATCATCCTCACTCAATTGTTCAAATTCCACCTCAGAATTTGAATCATCCTCATTATAGTTTGCAGATTGATTATTATCATTATTGTTTGTTGATTGTTCATTATTTATTGTTACAAAATTATTATCTGCAGATTGATTATTATCATTATTGTTTGTTGATTGTTCATCATTTATTGTTACAAAATCATTATCTTCATCCATATCCTCTAACCTAACAATTCTATTTGTTCTTTTCGAGGCATTTAGTTTAAGAGGAAAAACATTTTCACAAAAGGTAATTTTGTGAGCAATTTTAATTTTCCGCTCATTTGGCAACCATAGTCGGTACCCTTTGGTATTCTTTTCGTAACCTAGAAAAATACATTCTACAGCTCTGGATTGCAGCTTTGACCCAACAACGTGCATCCATGCTTGACAACCAAAAACCTTTAAAAAATCATAGTCTGCAGAACTAAGTTTCTTATTTAACCATAACTCATTTGGTGTTTTGAAATCAATGGATCGAGAAGGACATACATTTCTAGCATGCACGACAGTATTCACTGCTTCAGCCCAAAATTCATTAGGCATTCCAGATTCAATCAAGCAACACCTAACAGCATTAAGAATAGTTCTATTGATGCGTTCTGCTATTCCGTTTTGTGGGGGACAATAAGGAACAGTCTTCCTATGGATAATACCTTTCGATTTCAGATAATTATCAAATTCATGGCTTACATATTCTCCGCCGTTATCTGATTGAATACTTTTAATTTTTGAATCGTGCAGCAGTTTAACCTCCCTCTGATATTCTATAAATGCATTAAACGTTTCACTCTTCCTTTTGAGAAACTTAACAGTCAGATGTCTGGAATAGTCATCTACAAAGGTGATAATATATTGAATCTTTCCAAGTGATAAGGGTAATTTACCTAGTAAATCAGTGTGTATCAGTTCCAGGGGTTTTGCAGTTTTTCTCTCACTATGTTTGGGGAAACCTTTCTTTGTCATCTTGCCTTGAATACACACATTACAATTGGTCATTTTACCTTGAGATTTAAGAACACTTATTCTTTCCACATTCTTAACGTTTAGATGAGCAAGTCTCTGGTGCCACATTCCAACACTTCTTAATGCAGTACCATCTTTAATCTCAGGGGTTGAATTACTAGCACTGATTACATTAGCTGTTGACAAATTTGCATTATTCTTAACCTTAAGGTTAATCTTCAGCTGTAGTTCCGAAAAAATCCACCACGTCGCGCTGCTAAAATCCGACTCCGAAATCAGTGATTATTTAAATATCACAATAGGTATCTTAAATTCTAAGACTCATAAGTTCTAGCAGCATACGTCTGGAATCCTTAGAAACAAACGCGAGCTTTGAAAGTCTAATAATAAAAGCTGTAAATTGATCCCAGTTTCTCTTACGGGATATCTGTAAGTGCGAGAGAGACAGCTCACGGTGGGAGAGAGATATCTGCCAACTGCTGAGAGCGATCAAGCGCGATTGGTTGCATCAAGGTCATCATGATTAACCCTACTTTTTTCTGGGATCAAATTGCAGAGCTTCAGAAATGACTTTTCACGTTGTTTTTAGGGTCAATAGGAAGAAGAATGTTATAGCTAGAACTTATTTATCTTCGATTTAAACAGAAATTCCTTCAACTTTTATAAAAGCTCAAGGACTCACGTGGTGCTGTACAGACTCTAAAACACAGCGGTGGCGCCCCCTGCGCGGAGAAATTTCTTACTTCACGCAGCTGTAGATACACCTTAAGTCTGTATAAACCATCAATTAGGGGTGCAGTAAAAACATGTTTATCATTCAAATAAGCTTTAGCTGTTTCACGATCTAATATTACCTTCATACCTTTCTCACTCAATTTAACCGTTGACATGAGGTTAAAATTGAAATCAGGAACGTACAGTGCGTCCGTCACTGCCAATTCGTTCCCTCCACACTCTGAGTTAGTACTCAAATCTACCGTTCCATAACCTTTCACATCAGCGGTGCCTTTCCCCATGGAAATCTCACCCTCACACAATTTCAGGTTAGAAAACATGCTCTTATCATTACAAATATGGTCTGTGGCAGCACAATCTACTATCCATTCAGTTGAACATATTTTAGGAGATGCTAACGCACATGAGATACACGCAAACTTTTTCTTATTGTTTTTATCGCAGTTATCCCTACCTTTGGAGCCGTCTTGTGACGAGTAAGTTTCAACGTCAGGATTCTTAGCACTAGTGGTACAATCATTGGCCCAATGACCCATTTCTTTACATCTGTAACATTTAATTGAGGACAAAATTTGGAAATATGACCTGACTCACCACAAACATAACATTTGCCGTCACCCGCATTTCGTTGATTTCTTTTAGTGGCGTTCCCACTGGAATTCTGTCGACGATTTCCACCACGCTTGTTCACCAAAGCCACCGTCTCGTCAGATTTGCGTTGCTCGTTCCCTTCCTCCAGTAGTCTGGACTTCACCAACCTTACGGTCAAGTTTTCTTCTTTCCCCAGTTGCTCGATCAAGGTTTCGTATTTCTTCAGCGGAAGCCCCAGAAGAATGATTCCTGCCAGTTGCCTATCCGTCAAGTCCCAGCCAGAAGATTTTGCGTGTTGATACTGATACTGGACGCGTGCGACATATTCATGGATTTCTTCGGAGTCATTAAGGGACATAGTGAAGAGAGAGCGTAAGTGTCTCAAGCCTTGCAGAAAGCTTACCTTCGTATGGATTTCTGCTAAAACATTCCAGGCATTCTTCGCCAACGTACAATCAGCTATATCACTGAGATAACTATCACTTACGTTCTTGTACAGGAAAGCGATAGCTTTGCGGTTCAGCCGTTGCTGGTCAAGGTTGAGATCAGCAAGTTCCAGGTCATCATCACCGAAGCCTGGTTCAATGGCGCACCACACATTTGCTTGAATGAGTTCGGCCTTTGCCCGAAGAACCCATGCGAAATAGTTTTTGTGAGTTAAACGCGGTATGTTACTTTTATATTCCGTATCGTTATCCGCCATCGTATCGTTCAAGCACAATCTGTTTCAGTCCGACAATCGACACAATCCAACTCTGTTTCAATCCGACAATCGACACAATCCACGCACGAGGCACGAGGTAGTCCCGGCACTTTTAGGCTCAATCACAATCAATCACAATCTAGACCGACTTTCGATCGCGTACATTACACATTATATCCCGATCATCGCGGAAAGAGGTTAAAACGTAACTGGGCACCCATAACCTGTAGGTTTCCTAGAGGAGAGGAAAAACGGGTGAAAAACTTAGTCTAGATTGGAGACGACATGACAGGTTTATTCGAGATGAAAAGCGTATAGCGGTAGTTGAAGAACGAACGGTAACATCGAGAGAGAGTGAGTAAGAGTACACAGTTGACAAAGAGAGCCCATAGAGGGCAGCACCGTACGGCAATAGGGTTCCAACATTAGGAACAGTAATGAAATTTCAATAAGTATGCATTACATGTTTCTGCGTGTATTTTTTGCTACTGAAACTGGAAATGATCCTTCTTTTTTTCTTCGTCGTCGAAAGATTTTCCGAGAAAAATCGACGGAATGGAAGATAACGCAGGTCATTTTCGGACACGGCGCTAAAAATCAAAATTTTTTGATGAAACTGTGCTGGAGTTTGATGAACGACGAAGGAAAACTCGATCGACTTTCGTGGAAGGCAAACAATTAAACATGAAATAGGCGGTGGGCAGAGGGCCTGATTTTCCTAAGAAATCTGCATGGCCTCCTCAAAGAAATGTGATGGATTTCGATAATCTTTCATGTTCGGAATAGGATCAATTTTTCTGCAAGAATAGCTTAAAATTGTTCCCGAGAACTTAATTTTTTAAAATGTTTCGGGAGCGGGCCCTCGGACCCCCTGTAAAGCTAGGATAATGCCTCGAATTCCTTGAACTCTCTTTTGAAGCGAGGAAGGTCCCCTAGATCCGTCTTGATGAGGCATAGCCATCTACTCCCCCCGAAAAGTCCCCAATTCCGCCCAAGCGGACTGCCTACCCGGCGTATAAAGCATCATAAGTCTGGCTGTTGTTTCTTGGGAAAAATTTAAGTCTCCTAATTATTCTTTAGGTCCCCATGTAAATAATTTTCAGGTCATGAAATGGCACAATATGTGTGGCATCCCTGATTTGATTGATATTTTAATATCTTAACTGCCCTCGATCAAAAAAACGGCAGGGGCTAGGGCTGAAGGGGAGAGGGAGTCGTAACTTTCAACGAACCATTCGCTTTTTTAAGGAATGTGAACGCCTTCAATTTAGAGAGTATGCAATTTGCAAATGTGCGGCCCCCTTTGCCCGTCAGCTCCCCTGGCCCTGGGCGTTAAAACGGCCCTGATTTTTAGAGCCATAGAGTTGGTTCTTCGTTTCTGTTAGTGCTCCCTTGGTATGTGAAAGTTCCCAAGATGAATGAACGCATTAACAGCTCAGTATTGTCAAATTCTCACTCGCAAATCACACTAGCCTCTCGTTATTCGCGAAAACAAGAGTTGGGAATGGAAATCTTCCCCCACCGCACGGGAGATCGGGCATCGCGAGTTTCGCGCATACGTGAATTTTCATCTCTTCAGAGGTCAGAAAATTTGATTAGGTTTTTTCCCCTTACTTTGGTTTTGATGCTCCGTTCCCAAGGAAAATCGTAAATGGTTCCAAGAATATAATTTGTAAGTTTCTAAATTACTAGTGAAAATATTTCCTTATTATCGTTTTCCCGTAAGCGCAGGATCTCGTTATCCGCGGATTCGTTATCCGCGGATCCGTCATTCGCAAGTTCTTCTTGGAGCGGAATCCTTCAGAGTAACGGAAGATTACTGCATTCTCTTTTTAGGAAACGTTCGGGAATAAAATTTAAAACTGAATTTTGAAAGGAAATCGCACAGTTTTGCAAAAGGAAAGTGCGACTCTCCTCGTCAATTATGTACTCTTGGCAAGAAATTACACTCCTTTGTCTGGGAAATTTAGGACTAAAAAATTGGAAAAAACCCTGGTAAAAATTGAGAATAGGAGCTGCGTTTCAAAATAACATAGGAATCCTTATAGCCGGCTATAAAAGGCGGTATAAAATCATATAGCTGGCTGTAGAAAGCGTAGAAAATCATACAGCCGGCTGTACGAAGCGATAAAAAATTATACAGCCGGGCTTTGCAGTTTATCGCCTGGCTGTAGCTTTATCGCCATCGGCTATGGAAGGCTATAAGAAATTGTATAGCCGGCTATAGAAGCTACAGGAAAACTTACAGTCGGCTGTCGGTCAATAGTATTTCGGAACACAGATCCTACTGTCAATTTTTACCAGGGAAACCTCATGAATGTCTCATTCCGTTATCACTAGGTATAAATCAGTGACTTATGGTGACGAATGCAGCATGGTAAAATATGAGCGGAACTTTACTTTCCTCAAGTTAATCAATAATAGATTTGCACAATTTTTCTTTCTGAACATTGCCAGAGTAACTAGGAAACCAAATCAATGAATGACAAACCTTCTTCTTGTAGGCTTATTTGGGTTGAATTTCTTGCGTTTCTGTTGTCTTCTCTTTTCACAACCCATGACTTACTACATCAAAAATCTGCCACGGATTAACATAGCACTCTTAAATTTTAATTCAAAACACCCTTTCGGTGGATTCAAATAGATAAAGAAAAGTTAATTAACACCTGTCACAGAATTAATAATCACAACAATGGCTGTCGATGACCTCGCAAATCATTGTTTTGATTTTCATTCATCATAGATGCTAATTTTTAATAGATGACAGGTGCAAAAAATCCCTGCAAAGAAATCATCTTGTGTTGAAATTCGGGAAACAGCTGTCAACAATTAATTAGGAGGTGTCAGGAGAGCCCTCCATCCAGTACCCATATTGCCCCTCTGTCAACTCTTGATCTGATAGGAGATGTCCTCCTGATATTCCTGATGAGTACCAAGTACCTCTCGGCCGCGCCGCATCTTAAGCGACTGTAGCAGGTCTCCTGGGTTGGAGCATAGATCCGTGTCTCGTCCATGGCGTAATGAGAATTTTTTTTGGGGGCCGGGAAGGTGTCTTATCAGGGGGAAGGTGGGGGACTAAGGGGGCACCAGAACATGCTACGAAATGATGTCTGATCTGCCTTCACGTGGGAGACTCCTATAGTTCCGAAAGAGCAGTTCGGAGAATTTTCCCAGTTGTGAAGTTTGGGTCCGTATGCTTCGACCGGGAGTTTGAAACACACATTTATTCAGCAATACTCCCTGTTATCTCTGGGGAAGGCCCTCCGGCCCCTAGTTCCGCCCTCGACGGCCCCTCCAATGACCCTTCTTTCTCCGTTTCCTACCACGTTATATCTTGACGCCCAAAGGAGGGGTTGCGATTTGGGCCGAAATCGGCCCTTCCGCGGAATTGAGAAATTCTTGGATATACGGCAGTTGACGGTGTATATTTGACAGAAATAATCGAGTTTTGCCGATACTCTCGTGTTTTGGCTGCGAAACAGGGGCCTAAACATGGCTCAGAAGGCGAAAATAGCTGAAATTTCGCGTTTTTCGCGGTTCTACCTCAGATTTTGACCCGGGCCCAAAGGCGACGGTTAATCATATTCAAGTACCTATGTTACGTTTCTAGGTGTCCTTGACACCATATTCGAAGCTACCCGTCGCCTTTGGGCCCAGGTCGAAACCTGAGGTAGAACCGCGAAAAACGCGAAATTTCAGCTATTTTCGCCTTCTGAGCCATGTTTAGGCCCCTGTTTCGCAGCCAAAAAACGTGAGTATCGGCAAAACTCGATTATTTCTGTCAAATATACACCGTCAACTGCCGTAAATCCAAAAATTTCTCAATTCCGTGGAGGACCGATTTCGGTCCAAATCGCAACCCCTCCTTTTCTGTTCGATCTTGTGTGCCAAATTTGCCTGCATCTCCTTGCATTCTTAGTTTCATTCGTGGATTTGAAAAGCCTAGACTTTTCGCCTAGGTAAGTCATAGGCCGTTTATAATCACTAGTTATTTCATGGATCATTATCAAGTATTTATCCAGTAAGAGATCCTTTCCCCCAAGCCGTGGGGAGGTGGGGGGGGGCTGATAATAATTCGTTAGTAAAGAAAAGCTCATAAATGATCACGTGAAGGATAATACTTACTAAAGCATGGGAGCTGGTGAACACTCGTGTGGTTGTTGTCCGGGCTTCGATATTATAACTTCCTGTCTCCGTCATGAAATATGAATAAATTTCAAATCACTTGCCGGAACTTCACCGCAATATTCACTAGAACGGTCAGTATTGATTTCATCTTTGACGGAAAGACTGTTCGCTGCAGATTTTTTCAATTATTGACGAAGCACAATAAATTGAAAAAATTTGGCCTTTCAAAGAAATAATTTTAACGAATTTAAGCGAAATACGTGATCGCGGTTATTGTAGTCATCTTCACTTGTCGTGACGTAAAATCCAATCCAAGCAGATATTCATAAATATGTAATTTATTAATTTTTTTTAAAACTGATAGCTCTCTATCTTTTAACCAGAAGAAGGTACCTCACCGATTTTTGACAAATCGTCTTCAAAATTTCTTAACTTTCAAACAATCGATGAGACCAATCTGTGCGTCTGGAAAAGTATATTTCTGAATGCTCTACTTTTCTATCCGCTCGTTAAAGTCTCCAAGAACGTGCACCCAACTCAACTTCCATACCGCGCTTTGTCAATGGCGGATTTTTTTGGGGAATGGGGGGAGTACGGTGGTGGGCGCCCCCCTTCCGCCCCTCTGGCTGAAATTAGGAGGGAAATTGTTTTAAGATTTAAAAAAATTTCAGAATCTTTCACGAAGTGTCAGGATGCTCATAATTGTCCTGGTTTTCCGTAAAAATGTGGTTAACTCGAAGAAATTTTACTATTCCTTTTAAAATTTCAAAATTTTCCCAGTTTTCTGAAAGCTATTGGATCCTCAAAACCTCTGTGAGAACTTTGGAATATTTCCACGCACCGCTTAGCCTTAAACTTCTCGCACCTATGTTTTCGGAAAAAGTCAGAAAAATTTCGGCACTCTGTGTTTTTTTTGGTAAAATTTCAAAAAGTTTCATAACTATTTAGTGGTTGCCCACAAATTTTTCAGAAAATCTTTGAATTTTCCTAATTTTTTTGCAAGCCTCCTAATTTTTTGAAATGTCTAATTTTTCGGCATGCCTCATATAATTTGGCAAGCTCTTTGGAAAAAATCAGAATTTTCGTATTTTATTTTTGTGAAGTATATCTCGCTCCGTAGAAAAAAGCTATGCAAGGGATATTGTAGCTTGCAGGGAACTTGTCTCGGCTCCATCGTTTTCTCATATTTTTCCGAAAGTTCGTGAATGAGAGTCGGAAGTCGGAAGGTTCTTTGCCCCCTATCCTTCCCCTACAAAAAAAGATAAGTGAGGTTGAAGGCAGTGAGGGCCAAAAATGAGGAAAATTCACTTGCATCGTGCCTCGTCAGGACTTAAGGATGTATTTCCGTGTACTACTACTCCCTGGTAAACAGATGTGATATGAATAAGTGTCTTTGCGGGATGAAGTTAGTAGCATCAACTGTAAGGCATAAGTTGAGGCGTGAACCTGATTTTCAGCTCCTCTAAAATGCGACTGTAATCGTTAAAATTAATATAGAAAGTATCCCCTACGCGAGGTTTAATATCACCATAAATCCAAAGAATCGTGATTGTAGAAGCCCTCACGAGGCGAGGGACCTTTCCATTACGTATTCCGAAGAATGAAAGTCACTCACGCTTCTGACGGGCAGTGGCGTAGCTNTTATTTTGTGTACGTCCCTGATAATTTTTTTTGTCTGCCCTCCAAAAGTTAAAAAGAAGGTACAATTAACGAGGTTAAAGAGGGAGGGGGGTCCAGACCCCCTGGACCCCCCCCCTTTCGCTTGTCTACGCCATTGCTCTCGGGTTATGACGGCACGAGGACCTAATAACGGCACGTCCGCAGAAAATACTGATGTATGTAGCACAGGTATGTCCTCCTCAACTGTACCTGCTTATATGATTTAATGCTGGTCATTTCTAATTCTAGCGGTTTTTTTTCTGTTGTAGACGCTGCAGGCGCATGTTGACAGACGCTCACCTCCATCAGTGTGATATGTCTAAGTAATAATTTCGAGTTTTATTTTTTCGATCAAATTCTTGTGTGTACTTCTAATCACAATCCAGATCCTTCTGGAGGGTACCCTGCTGATCTCCTCTTTCGAGAAAAGCCTGGCATCGTGTACGTGCAGAAGGGGTCCTCTTGCATTACGTGGAGGTGAGGGGGATGAAGGCAAGTCTTGATGCCTTCTTTTTGAAGGAGAATCATATTTTTTTCAATACAAAAAGAAAGAAAGAAAAAAAAAAAAGTTCAATAATTTTTTTTTTTTGGAAGTCTTTGCTCACAAAGGCGCGATTTACCTAAGACTTAGCTTCACCTGTCTCCCCCTCGTAATGCAACGCAGACCCAACGACCATCAGTGAGTTACGCAACACTTGTACTTATGTACTTACTTACAGAGGTGCCGTAGTCAAAGAAAAGTGCAGGGGCGTAGCTAGGAAATTTCTCTGGGGGGGGGGGCATGGGACCACCTCTCGTGGTGAAGAGAGCAGGGGGTGGGGCAGGGATGGAGGATCCCGTTTTTCTGGGGGGGGGGCACGAGATTTCTGGGGGGGGGCAGCCCCCCCAGGACCCCCCTAGCTACGCCCATGAAGAAAACCGAGAAATATATTTTACGAAGTGTGAAAATTTAATATCTTAGGAAGGAGGAATTATTAGATGACAAAGCCCTTGAAAATATGAGAGGGCGCAAACGGCAAACGTGCGTTGCCTACTTCTTAAATACATGCAATAACAGTAGTACTTGTATAACAGATGTCTGGTGGGGAAGAAGAAAAAAAAACAATTCTTTTTTCATAATTTATTTACCAAAAATAATGGACAGTGAAACCGTTAATGGAAAAAATCTGCTCATCCTGAAAACTTAAAATAATTTTCAGTGAAATGTCTGATATAGTATAATAATGAAGAAAACTCGAATCAGTCTAATGCCAAGCAAAGAATCAGTCATAAAATGGGGATGAGGGCAGCATTGCAAACGGAAAATTGTCGTAATCAAAAGGCCCTAGACCTGTAAAGTCGTCAAGTGTCATAGGTGTATTTTCTCCCTTATATTTTATTTTAATATTTCAAATGTAAATTTATTATTATTTAAAAAAATCCCAAGGCATATTAACGTTCTATCCTAATCTCTACAAATCGTATTTCAACTCAATATTGGACCAAAATAAAATTCTACCTTTTTTTTAAAAAAAAAAAAAAAATATCCCTGCACGGGTCAAGAGTCAGAAACAAACCCAAAAATGACAATAAAAATCATAAAAAAAGAGTGAGAGAACAAGGGGATAAGTCTATCGAAATGTGGAAATGGAAATGCGGGCGTAAGGTGGCGGAGCCGTCAATTTGAATGGCGCGCCACGCTGTCTGGCCAACGGCTAGGACGAATGGCGCGCGCCGGTTGCTCAGTGCTCACAATCAGTGCGACGCGAGAGAGTTGAAAAGGAAATTCTGACAAGACAAGAGTCCAGGACAAGTCGCGACGGCAGCAGCGGTGCGGGATGCAGGGGAAGCGGTGTGTGACCTTGAAGACCGTCGTGCGCTCAGTAAACAACATGGTTACAATGCCAACCGTCACCGTTCCTCTGTCTCGCTCTCGCTAACCGTTTCTCTCGTACTCATAGTCTGTTATGGAACGATTGTTTCCAAACGTTCTAGTAAACTTATTTCTGACTTTCAAAGTATAATTTTTTTTGCTTGCGTATGATGTATGCTGGGAGGGGCTATCGTCTCTCTTTTTGAATAATTTTATCGCATTTGCTATAAATCGTTCCTAAAGTGGCTGTCATTTAGCAGCGCGACGTGGTGGCAGCGCCACGAACTAGCGCCATGCGGATCGTGTGGTGACGAATCACCTTAAATCATTTTAGTTTGGTTTGAGGTTATGTTCTATTGTTTTGAACCAAACGATACATCGAACCGTTATCGAGTACGGTCTATATGCACTGTCAGATCGCAGCCACGTGGCGCGCAATTTTAAAAATCTGGTATAAATACCTATATTTGGATCCGATATTCATTGAATATTCTGATACGGTTCAAGTGTAAGATAAATACGTATCGAATAGCGACGATTGGATATCGAATATTGATACAGTATAAAAATAGTATAAATACGTATTAAATAGAGGTATTGGGTATTAAATATTGATACAGTATAAAAATAGTATAAATACGTATTCAATACGATATTATATTTATACGTATCTCTCTGAGACGTATTACTGTGAAGATGAGGATACGTATTTTTGCTACTAGGGTTTTCCTGTGTTTTCGATTGTGTATGTTTGTCTATACATAGAGGTTTACCGAGAAAGTAGATTCTAGCCGGGCATTACCGGGAGGGGAAAAGTTCGAATTGTAGCTAGACCCCTAGTCCAGATGAGACGTTATAATTTTGGCTTTTTCGCATGGCCTCCTCGAGCATCTTCTGGGTTTCCAGGTCGAACTTGGACTTCATACCGGGGTCGTCAGGTTTCTTGGTTTCCTCAAATTCGAGGATCTCCCCTAGCGGGTGCTGGGCGAACCCCCACAACGGGTCGCCCTGCTTCTGGTCGCTCACGCGGTAGAAGATCTCGCAATGGCGTGACGGGGTCAAATTGATAAGCATGGCTATCTTAGTCTTGACCAGGATCCTCGGGCGTATATGTTCGTACACGTTCTCGCACCCTCGGTCCAGCATCGCGTAAAAGGTGTTCGATGCCAACTTGTGCTCGATTCCCTGCCGGTTCTCGATGATGATCCCGACGCTCTTGCCCGTGACGAGGAACACGTCCAACTCGTTGGAACAATCGAAACCGTCAGCTTCCCGTTCAACGACCAGCTCGAAGTGGACGGCAGGATACTGCTTGGCCAGGGTGGCGTTGTGCGCGAATATCGCCTCCATGGCCCCCGTCATGGAGACCGGCCAGCTCACCTCGTCCCACGTCCGGCTGAAGATCTTATGCGTGGCCACCGCCAGGTCGTGGAAGACCTCTTTACCAGGCAGGTCCAGCAGGAACTCCCCGAACGCATTCAGCTGGTCCCAGGTTTTACCCAGCACGAACTGGTAGTAGTTGGAGGCGGTCAAGTACTTCCTCAACACTTTGCGAGCCTCCAAGGTGGCGGTGGTCAAGACAATGTCCTCGATAGTGGTCACCATGTCGAGTTCTGACGTCACAACTCGAGCGTGAATGATGCTAAAGTAGCCCAGCTCGAAGAGGTACTGCATGAAAAGGTCGATGTCGTCCACGCTTGCGAAGGTGTTGATCTTGGAGCGCATGCCGCAGTGTAGGCGGTCCACGTGTTGGACACCCAGTCTCCCGTTGCTGAAGGTGTATCTGCGAGGGAGGTGTACCTTTTTCTTTTTCACCTTGTACAACACGCGTTCGACCTCTCGACCGATCACGCCATTCTCCAAGATACGATCACAGCCGTCGAGACCTTTGAATAAATTTGAATTGTTCGTATGCCACCTCTGCTCGAGGAAATCGGTGATAGAAAGAGGGTTGTAGAGGGTTAGATTCGGAGAGTCTATCACCCTGTAGCCCATGTACAAGCTTCGCAGTTGGACGTTCTTTTCACGGATCTCGAAAGTGTCGAGGAGGTTGTCGATATCCTGTCCGGTGAATCCGAAATACTGGGCGATGGTTCCGTTCTCAAAGGCGAACAGGTGTTTCGTATCGTTCGTCAAGGTGGACAATACACCACCCACGGTCAGAGACCCTACCATTAAGGATTTCTTAACCTGTGGTGAGTCCTGAACTAGTCCCCGCAAGAACTGGCCGAAATAATTGTGGATTTTTTCTTTGTCTCGCACTGGTCCGATCATGTAGTTGTGGAGGATTGCATCAACGTTGTCGATCAGCACGATAATTTCTTCGCCGAAAAGCCAAGAAATATCCGCGATGAGATGTTTCCCTGCGTCAAAGATCGATAACTCATTTTCATTATAGTCGTCCACTAATGCTTGAGCGGGAGTCTTCTTGCCGTCAATGTAGGAGAAATTGAAATGACTGCGGTATTTCTCGTGCATTTGGCAGACCACCTCAGCAAGAGTTCTATTGAAACTTTCGACGTCCTCGACTATCTTGAAGGGACTGAGGTCCACGTGGAGGACTACATACTTACGATAGTGATCCCAAAAGTGTGGGTTTTCGTGGAATGCCGTGCCGTGGAAGAGCGGATCGGTATCTTGGTACTTGGGGGTTGATACTACACTTTCAAAGTAAAGTCTCAACATGTCCAGGTTCACTGACTTTCCGAATTTAGGAGGCACTGATATGTGGATTCTAGAATGAGGCATATCAAGGAACAGTCCGATGAAGTTGGTCTTGTCAACGAACGTTTTGCTTTGGCGCACACGAGCATAGTCTCCTGCGACAGGGACGTCAGCCTTCGAACAAAAAAATGCAACCTAATTATAAATTTAGATTCAGAGAACATTTTTTTATTAACGTTTTATCTATGTTGCACGCGGGCGTCATCAGTGCACATGAAGATATGTATGATAGGGTGGCCCTATACTTTTGAGTTTTTCGAAATTTAATGGATGCAAATGGTGCCTTTTGGTACAAAATGAACAGGAAAAAAATATTTAAAACAAAAAAAATTTTAGTGCTGTTGCCGGCCTCCGGAAATTACACCATACGAGGAAATTCAAGCTGTTTCCGCCTTTGCGCACCTCCTCACGAGTTCAAGCATGCACACAAACAGTTTTCAAATTAAACATAGGACACGTCTTGTGTGTGTTTTTCAATTTTATTTGAAGTTTCCTTTCGAGATATTAAAGTTGTCTACAAATATATTATTGGCACAAAGTTAACCAAATAAGTACGTGATTTTCCTTGTGAATTTTCGCATTTATCACGATTCGGCATCCCTGGTCAATTGTATAAATAGCGGATGTCGAGTTTTTAAAGGACTACGTGCAAAACGGGCCATTTGGGGCTCGGAGCTGATACCTTTAAGACTTGCCCTATTCATTCATCTAACAAAGCCCCATCTTTCCTCAAAGTTTCAAGCCCCCCAAAAATTTTGGGGAGACGCGGCGGGGGGTCAAAGTTAAAAACCGGCAAAATTTCCGCGAATTTATTACTCGAAAACCAAGAAGTTTTGGAAAACGCGGTTTAAACGAGCGTATTCAGCGTGACGAGAGCTTTCAGAAAATGTATAACATCATAGGGTTTTGTCAACTTCAGCTCGAGTTATCGCCTCCGAAGCGCCGGAACACTCAAAAAAGACCCCTTATTTTTTCACGTTTGGGCCGATTTAAAAAAAGCCATTTTTTTATTTTGATGAAAAACTGATATGCTGTTCCTGACTCTCTGTAGCCCCTCTAGCTCTTTACCGCATGCTGGGGAAATGTTTTGGTCGCGAGTTATAAGAGCGGAATGGAGCGAAGGTCGGGAAAATCTGCTATTTTAAACTGCGCGCGGCGAGGATCAGGAGACATGTGGCAACAATGCGAGGTCGGCAGAGGAGTGTGATTCGCCGAACTGAGTGGGAGGGGACGTTTTCCCTCCGATCAACGCCGCGCGCGCAGTTTAAAATAGCCGATTTTCCCGACCTTCGCTCCATTCCGCTCTTGTAACTCGCGACCAAAACATTTCCCCAGCATGCGGTAAAGAGCTAGAGGGGCTACAGAGAGTCAGGAACAGCATATCAGTTTTTCATCAAAATAAAAAAATGGCTTTTTTTAAATCGGCCCAAACGTGAAAAAATAAGGGGTCTTTTTTGAGTGTTCCGGCGCTTCGGAGGCGATGATAACTCGAGCTGAAGTAGACAAAACCCTATGATGTTATACATTTTCTGAAAGCTCTCGTCACGCTAAATAGGCTCGTTTAAACCGCGTTTTCCAAAACTTCTTGGTTTTCGAGTAATAAATTCGCGGAAATTTTGCCGGTTTTTAACTTTGACCCCCTGCCGCGTCTCCCCAAAATTTTTGGGGGGCTTGAAACTTTGAGGAAAGATGGGGCTTTGTTAGGTGAATGAATAGGGCAAGTCTCAAAGGTATCGGCCCCGAGCCCCAAATGGCCCGTTTTGCACGTAGTCCTTTTGAGAAAAGTTTTCAAATGTATTTCGATGAATTTAGCATATATGCAAAAAACACACTGGGGAGTGTGAATGATTATCTATTCGAAAAACACACATTACCCTCGGTCCATCAGCTCCCATAGAACCAATAGACCATGTGTAAACTTACTGATGTATAGGGGAGACCGGGGTTATGTTGGCCACGGGGCTATGATAACCATCGTGAGAATTTTGTAGAGGAAAATGTAAATTTGATGTTTTGATGAGCAAAAAGGTTGGCAGCGATGTAGACTAACAATTTAAAATATCAACATCGATGGTGTCCCCCTCTGTTATGCTCTGTGCTGTAACATTCTTGTTTACCTTCGAAAATAGCCCGAAAACGCGATTTTTTTAATTTTGAATTTTGTTTGCTGTGGCGAGTATTTATTTTGTATCTTATTAATCTTTGTTTCTATTTGAAGTAGACCCCTTTCCTTTGATTTTAGTGTATGGATTTATGGCTTTTGACTCCTTGTTTCTTAGTTGGATGACTTTGATTTGAGGTAACCTCGATCGGGGCTATGTGGACCATTTTTCTGGGGCTATGTTGACCTACTAAGAAGACATACATTTTATACTTTTTTTTGCGTAAGGTTTCAAATCCATT
>NW_017550603.1:1015379-1028498 GCF_001854935.1 Bemisia tabaci | reverse complement strand
AAAATTTCCGCCGCCATTTTATTTCTTTACTGAGAAATTGTTGGTTGAATCTGTTTGGAAATTTCACTACATTTTATCGGCAGCACAAAGAAAATTCAGTGAAATTTTCGGACAGCTTCGTTGAAAAATTTCTCTGTAAAAAAATAAAATGGCGGCGGAAATTTTTAAACGTCGCATGGCGCTTGTGATACTTTGCCTGGAAGGTGACGACGTCTCCTTCCACGAGCTGGTTTGCCACGCACATAAGTGTGGTCCACGTATGTGGCAAATTCCGTCAACGTCTCCGTCGATTTCATCGTACATGAAATTGAATGTCTCCACTAAATTTTGAATAAAACAAATACGAAAAAGAAAAAGTAAATCCGAAATTTTCAACTGAAATTTAAACTATTCCTTCATGCAATGAGTCAATGTGCCCGTTCCCGTGGTTAACAATATACACTTCGGTTACATATGTTTCTTTCATAATGTAGTTAATTTACGCCAACCATGCATTTATTTTCAATCATGAATTTATTTTTTACACATTCCACACATTGGACATTACACCCTCTTGGGCCTAATACATTTGCCCACGTTGTCTTGGACAAAAAAAAACAAACGGACCAATTTTTAGGTAGGACCACTACGCTTGACGTAGCTTATATCGGTGATCGTCCAAGCGACGGAGTTACTACTCTTTCTGCGCGTGCGACATTAACGGGGAATTACGCCAATTAAGGGACCCCACTTGATAAATTTAGCCAGCAAGTTTGATGATTTTGTCTTTGTATTTGAAAGAGACACCTAATTTTTTATTATTTTTTAATTTTTATTCAGTTAAAATGTAAGTTAAGTTTTATAGGTCATGTTTCTATAGGGAAAAAATGGAAAAAAATTAAAATTAATAATTGTAAAAGATATATAAAAAAAATTAAAAACGAAGCGATACAAAAATTTAAAATCGACGGATTAAAAAAAAATTATACATAAAGAGGTTAAAAAGTTTAAGAAAATTGAAAGTAAACTTGAAAAAATTAAAACTAAAAGTTTCAAAAACAATCATAATTTAAATAAAAAAATTAAAACCCAAAATTTAAAACAAAAAAAATTAGAAACAAAAAAAATCTTAAGATGAAAAATTCATAATAAATAAATATTGCTAATATTTTAACCGAACTCATTCGTTCATCATGAATAAAGAATTAAGATAAAAAAAGCTATGAAAGGGTGTGAATATCAAAGAGATTTTTCGTCCCCTCTAAGAAACTTCTCCGCCCGCCTTTCCGTAAGATAAAGTTTTTTGATCCCCACATTCCGAGAAAATCCCCCCCCCCCCCCCCAGATAAAGTTTAAGCTCCCCACATTCCGACACGAAGTGAATGAGCGGGGGGAGGGGAGGACGAGGAGAAGGAACTGTCGCGTATTACGCAACCTTTCTTCAAAATTCGCCCCGAGATAGTTTTTCGTCTGTCCTTTTCTCCCTCATTTCTTCAGTCTCTCTCTTAGTTTCTCATGACAAGCATTTTAAGGCCTTAAGCCAATGCTTGCATACAATCAGACACACCATCTCATTTCTATCATATCTTTTTTATCGATGTAACGGATAGCTGATGCAATGCAGCATAAAAGTTGCTCTCTCTGGCCCTGCGTGCAGCGTGCCCCGATAACTCGGCGATGTACTTCACTTCGCGTTTACCACCTCAGCTATGACTATCTGTCAATTCTTAAGCTCTTGCAAGTCAATTTAGTATGTTTTACCAAGTGCAGCATTTCCATCTATTATAATCCGGTGACGTGAATTAAGTGTTCGTCTTGTTTATCCAACATCTTTCAAGTGTTATTCTTCCAAAACCGTTTAATCGAAGATATAAACTTAACTTTTGCTCTCCCACGAACTTCGCTATTGGCATAAAGTGATATCTGATCTCGACCAAGATATATGGGGGAAGGGATATTAGATCATTGCAAGGAAGGCTAAAAGACCAAAAACATTTGATGAACACACATTAATTGAGTAGAGAAGAGACGGAAGAAGAAGTTAAATCTTTATTTCCAGACCACCGAGAGATTAAATGGAAAAATAAAACGGTTAATCAAAATGACATGCCTCAAATAACAAATCAAGAAGTAGAAGCAGCTGTATGAAAAATGAGACCAGGAAAAGCCCCCGGCTCGGATGGCATAATTCCGTTAATGACATAAATATTTATATCTTCAAATTTAAAGGAATTTACGAATATAATGAACGAATTGCTAAGAGAAGGGAAATTCCCGCCGATTTGGAGAAGGACAAAACTCATGTTCCTACCAAAGGGAAGGCCAGGCGAAAAAGCAGTCAGATCTAGGCCCATTTGCATGATTCTTACAGTAGGAATGATTTTTGAACATGTTTTGGCATCAAGATTAAGCGGAAATTTTGAAATCGATCCTAGACAGCACGGTTTTTGCAAAGGGAAATCATCTATTTCAGCAATGGAGAATATTTTAAGATTGTACGTACAACAGATGAGCAAAGCTCCAAGCCGGAAAGGAATTTTGTGTTTGTTATCCATTGATATTAAGAACGCTTTTAATTCGGTATCATGGCTTGATTTTATCACTATATTGAAAAAATGAGGAACTCCAAATTAACTTATTGAAATCATGAACAATTACTTAACAGATCTATTATTGAAACTTCCTGTTATATCATTTAAAATAATTTCCGGGGTAGGACAAGGGACAGTTTTCGACCCAATAATTTTCATCATAATTTTTGATGAGATACTTAGAATGAAATTAGAGTCACAATGTGATAAGATGATATACGCTGATGACACGCTGTTCATTTTAGAGTCAAGCAATAAAACACAACTAAACAAAATCACAAAAAGAGACTAGAAAATTTAAGAAAAAACTCTGAAGTAAAATATTAGATAGAGGAGACAAAAAAATAGAAGCACTAATTTTGGATTCTAAAAAAGACGACCAACGTGCAGAAATAATGATAAATAAAGCGACCGCATTACCAGGAAACTCACCATATTAACTTTGTTTTTTGATTAATTCAATTTTAAATAAACTTCACATATTCAGAATCTGTGAAAAACTGTCACATGTGTGTCAACTGTGTCACATTTTCAGAACTCCACCCACTGAAATTTTGATCGAGAAAAGCTAAAAAATGCAAGAAAAGAAGGAAATGATTATATCGAGAGGAACAATAGGAAAAAATGGAGAGAAATATGCGGGAAAAATAAGATGGAAATATCTGGTTTAAAGAAATAATTGGAGATTTAGATATAGACGGCTAGACAGAAAACATGGCGAACCGGATTATTATGTGCCCCAATTCTTAACAGGGCATGGATCTTTCAGGAAGTACTTTTACAACCTGTAAAATTATAGAATCTCCTCTGTGCCCGGGTTGTGGCACAGTCGACACCCCGGAACATGTCTTTGTCTACTTGAGTCACGGTACTGCGGTACTACCTTAATTAATTGGAAATGCCCGTAAGTGAAGAAATCCAGTGACCTCACACCTACCATCACTGATAAAGAAAGTGCTTTCAACTTAAGTTATAAGCGGAAATAATAATGAATGAAACGATCTTATTACCAGGAAACTCACCATAAATTTTGTTTTACATCAACTGCACATTTTCCAAATCTGTAATAAAGTCAAAAGAACAACTGATTACTTCAGAAGGTTGTTGCCTAATCTTAGTGTGTCTCATTTGTGTCAACTGTGTCACATTTTCAGAACTCCACCCACTGAAATTTTGATCGAGAAAAGCTAAAAAATGCAAGAAAAGAAGGAAATGATTATATCGAGAGGAACAATAGGAAAAAATGGAGAGAAATATGCGGGAAAAATAAGATGGAAATATCTGGTTTAAAGAAATAATTGGAGATTTAGATATAGACGGCTAGACAGAAAACATGGCGAACCGGATTATTATGTACCCCAATTCTTAACAGGGCATGGATCTTTCAGGAAGTACTTTTACAACCTGTAAAATTATAGAATCTCCTCTGTGCCCGGGTTGTGGCACAGTCGATACCCCGGAACATGTCTTTGTCTACTTGAGTTACGGTACTGCGGTACTACCTTAATTAATTGGAAATGACCGTAAATGAAAAAATCAAGTGACCTCACACCTACCATTACTGATAAAGAAAGTACTTTCAACGTAAGTTATAATTGGAAATAATAATAAATGAAACGACCTTATTACCAGGAAACTCACCATAAATTTTGTTTTACATCAACTGCACATTTTCCAAATCTGTAATGAAGTCAAAAGAACAACTGATTACTTCAGAAGGTTGTTGCCTAATCTTGAAGGACCTGGCTTTTTTAAAAGAAAATCATTGATACATGCAACAATGTCTATATTTATTTACGGCATTACAATTTGGGCATCTGCAATTATAACTAAGAAAAATAAGAACAAAATAACAACAACTTCTAAGGCCACATTAATTATATGAATGTTCAAGGTGCTTACACTCCCGTGTCAAACGTTGCGATGGATGTAATTCTTTAATTCCGCTCACTGAGATTTTGATGGAGAAAAAGGTAAAAAGAGAAATAGACGAAGAAAATGATAATTTTAAGGAGAACACCAGGAAAAATGGAGATATATATGCGGGAAAAATAAGATGGAATTATCTGGTTCAAAGAAATAATTGGAGATTAAGATATAGACGGCTGGACAGAAAACATGGCTAACCGGATTATGATGTACCCAAATTTTTAACAGGGCATGGATCTTTCAGGAAGTACTTTTACAACCTGTAAAATTATAGAATCTCCTCTGTGCCCGGGTTGTGGCACGGTCGACACCCCGGAACATGTCTTTGTCTACTTGAGTTACGGTACTGCGGTACTACCTTAATTAATTGGAAATGCTCGTAAATGAAAAAATCAAGTGTTCTCACACTTACCATCACTGATAAAGAAAGTGCTTTCAACTTTAGTTTTAATTGGAAATAATAATAAATGAAACGACCTTATTACCAGGAAACTCACCATAAATTTTGTTTTACATCAACTGCACATTTTCCAAATCTGTAATAAAGTCAAAAGAACAACTGATTACTTCAGAAGGTTGTTGCCTAATCTTAAAGGACCTGGATTTTGAAAAGAAAATTATTGATACATGCAATAATGTCCTTTTCATAAATTTCGTTTTTTAAGAATGTAACCTTCGCTAATCATATGCGGAGCCAACTTACCGTATCGTTCTATATGAAAACTAATGTCATTTTCATCTGCTGGTGTGGTAAATGTTTCCGCATCTTTCGGACGGGCCCCCTCATCTATGAAATGGGGAGTGACTGGTGATCCGTGTCTAATGATAGCGCCGATTAATAGGCGATTAATTAATAATAATTGTTATTATTGGCCGATTAATTAATAATAACTATTATTATTAATTAGGGTGACCCCTACTTGTAACCGGTGTTCATCTGACAACAATGTCAGTGTCAGCTGATAAAATGTATATTTTCTCATAAGAAGTTAATAAAAGTTTTCAGTCAGTCTTTGACATCTACCGAGAATTGTTTTGGTATTTATTTACAATTACTACGTAATTATATATTTTTCTTATTAAAAACTAAGAAAAATATGGTGACCCCGACGTAATCATCATCTGCGCAATTTAGAAGACGTCAACGAAAATTAAAAGTTTTCACAAAAGTGGAATATACGGCCGAATTGAAAAAATAACAAGTTGGTTTTTGCTTTTTGCAACTCTTCTCACGTTGTCTATTTTGGGCGGTGTTCGCTGCGTCGCAACATGCGAGACGTCCCCTGCAACAAGTTAGAAATCGAAATTAAAACTTTAAATAGATATAATACAATAATCTAGAATTCAGCAGTGTAACAAAAGGAAACACCAATTCTCTTCAGTAACCAGATGGATTACCATTTTGTCGCTCAGCGACGGATTACTTATTATCTGCATGGCAGAAACACCATAAATGAAGAGTTTTAAATTTAAATTGTATCTTGGAATACTCACCCAAGTGCAGTGGAGATTTCAAAGACGTTGGTGGTGCCCTTTGAGGTGTTAGAATCAGCAGCCCCTAGCGGGATCTAGGGGCGAATTTGCCGCATCGTGCTCTACGGGTTAAGATTGCTGAGTTGTTTTTCTTCCTTTTTTCACGGGTCCACCTGGAAATAAAAAAACTTCCTATAGAAATCAATCGTTCCCCAAAGGTCACATTCTCTGCAGGAAACAACAACTCACAGATACTTTAAAAGAGGAATGAGGAAGCTGGAAGAGTGGAAAATGTACTACTTACTTGTTACTCTATACAGGGTTATCCAGAAGTCCGGGACCCCCCTTATAACTTTTGAACAAAAAATGCTAGAGATTTGAAATTTGGGGAATGTTCCTAGGTCAAAGGGAACTACTTTTTGGCGTACCCAAAATTTTGGGGGGCGCCCCCTCTGAGGGGGGGCGGACCCTAACTTTTTTTTTTCAAATGGGAACCCCTATCTTGTGATACATAATTCGAAAGGACTTGAAAAAAGAAAACTTTTGGCGCAAACCGATTGTCGATACCTCAATTTTTAAAACAATGGCGGCGAAAAAATGGCGGAAATGCGTTTTTTGGTTATTTACCGTCAGATTCGCTTGAAACTTGGTTTCCACAGGTTTTCGGGCACGAAAAAAACAAATACGATATTGGATTTGCAAAATACCCGAGCTTTTCCAAGATGGCGGCCGAAAAATGGCGGGAAAATAAGTTTAAATCGGAATGTGTCAGATTTCCTGTGCGTTGCTTTCAGCCAGTTGAAAATCGTGTTTCCTGATTTGTCATTTCAACTACCTAGGACTCACCACGGGGAGGTGGCTACGCGTCGAGTCTCACCCGTGCCTCCCCTTCCGCCCGACCACTGAGGCACATTTTAATAGCGTTCGCTAAAACGCGTTAACGCGTTGCGTTAATTGAAATTACTCACCCTTGCAAAAAGTTTTCTTTTTTCAAGCGCTTTCGAATGATGTATCACAAGATAGGGGTTCCTATTTGAAAAAAAAAAGTTAGGGTCCGCCCCCCCTCAGGGGGGGCGCCCCCCAAAATTTTGGGTACGCCAAAAAGTAAAACAACATAAAAAATGTTGTACTTTATCAAAACACTAATTAATCAACAAAGCATAAACACATATCTTGCAAAATATATTATAAAAAATCTTAGTCTAATTCTTATACTATAAATAAGTCAACAGATATTAACTATAGATCTATACCCCATTATTTTTTGGATATTACTGTTGTTTAACCCCATCAAACTACCGAAGATAGCAGAACTAACTTCTAGCAGAACTTAGTTCCCTTTGACCTAGGAACATTCCCCAAATTTCTAATCTCTAGCATTTTTTGTTCAAAAGTTATAAGGGGGGTCCCGGACTTCTGGATAACCCTGTATAAAGCTGCTGTTCCCATTCACTCTGCCCCCCCCCCTAGATAAAAATTGGCCGAAGCGATTTCCTTTAAAATTGGTACACGCTTAGCTATTGTAATGAGGAGTTGATTAAAATTATTCCCATTCAAATCCGCTGCTCGGATACTCGCAAGAGCGAAAAGTTATTTCTCCATATAGTATTACATTGGAGATACGCGGTTGTTTACGCGCATCGCGCCGAACAGGTTCAATCCTGTTGCATGACGTCACTGCCTTGTAGACGAAATTTAAGGTTTTAGGAGGTATTTTTCGACGAATGTTCGTGAAACTCGGTATCCAGGGGTATTTTTCGACGAGAAACTCGAATTTTTGGTCAGATTTTCAAAATTTCCAAATCCAAGATGGCGGCCGTGGCCTAAAATGCTAAGTCGGCTCCTGTTCTATCGATTTTCGTGAAACTCGGTATCCAGGGGTATTTTTCGACGAGAAACTCGAATTTTTGGTCAGATTTTCAAAATTTCCAAATCCAAGATGGCGGCCGTGGCCTAAAATGCTATATCGCTTCCTGATATCGATCGATTTTTGTGAAATTCGGTATTAGGAGGTGTATTTCGACGGGAAATTAGAATTTTAGGTCCGATTTTCAAAATTCAAAAATAAAAAATGGCGAACGTGGTCTAAATTGTTATCTCGGCTTCCGGTCCATCGATTTTTGTGAAATTCGGAGATCAAAGGTACTTTTCGAAGGGGAACTCGAATTTTAGGTCCGATTTTCAAAATTAAAAAATCAAAAATGGCGAACGTGGTCTAAATTGTTATCTCGGCTTCCGATCCATCGATTTTTGTGAAATTCGCTATTAGGAGGTGTATTTCGACGGAAAACTCGCATTTTTGGTCAGATTTTCAACATTTCCAAATCCAAGATGGCGACCCCGCACGAAAACGCGGTCCGGACTCCTAGAACATCAATTTCTGTAAAACTTGGTGAAAAAGAAGATTAAGACATAGATGTTGTCTCCTCATCAATGTTAAAAACTGTGCGGGGCGGTGGCGGCTCGCGGAGCGAGTCGCAAGTTCGTCGCGAAGCGTAGAACTGAGGTCCAGGGGCACTCCCCGGCTAGACGTGTCAGCTCGCAAAGCGAGCTAATTACGACTAGTATCTTTTATAACTATCCCCCACTGTGGGGAGCCGCAAATGATTTCAAAGCTGACATTTCCCCGCTCCATTCGTTTTCTTTTCTAATGATGGGGGCAGCACATATGATAATTCCTTCTTTTGCTTCTTCATCTTTATAAGGCGATAACATGTGAGAGTTATGGGTGCGTCGAAAAACAGCGCTATAAAGTTCTCGGGTCTAAATTCCGCCCGATTCCCTCTACTGATGTAGTATAGATTGCCGTCTAATTTTCTCGTACTCATGAATGTTATGAGTTTTCGAAATGTCTGCAACAAAAAAACTACAGCCGATAAAAAACTTATCAATGTAAAAACTATTCGCTGTAGCAGTTTGTTATATCTGCTGCTAGGGATTGGAGCCGTAGAAAATAAACTGAAATACGCAACGTTAACTTTAAGCGTGTGTACCAAATAATCACGATCAATTTTCCTCCTACTTCAGAGTGTCGAATTCATTCTCGGACTACCGTTGATTGTGTGTGTCCGTTAAACATTTGTCACAAGAGACACCCCGGCGCGTCGTTTCCTTCAATCCACGACTGAATATATACTAAAAATTTGGATCATTTATATTCCACTATCTTCAGTGTTTCGTCTTTGATAAACGAAACGCTGTAAAAATGAAAAAGTTACTCCTCCAATTCGCTTCTGGAAAAATTACTGCTCCTTAGACGAACTTCCGTATCATGTTATAAAGTTCAAATTAGAGGTTCATGCAAAGAACCTATCACGATAGGTACCTAAGTATCCATGATTGCAGAAATCGTGAATGTGTCTTGCAACAAACAGTCTTAGCAATTCGTTTTATTTTGTCATTATGCTGTAGCTCTTTTCCTTTCTCTGCATCCAAGCAACCTACTACCCGTTGAAACGCATAGTTTTCTTTAGTTACCCGTCAATTGCAATTGATAGCTTAACTTAAATTTCTTCCCTACTATTGGTATATTTAAAGACATGTAACTTACGGTTTCAATCATTGGTCTGGATATATTCTTTGAATCTTTTTTGTCTGATGAGACGGAGTAAAAATTTACTCCGTCATTGAGGGCTGATCCAACAGTTGTTCTTTGAAGCGCGTGAGCCAGTTGTACTAGGTTCGTCGCTGGCATAAAAACTTCCATAAGGAGCGCAGAACTCATCGATTTCATGGTTTTTTTATTCACAAAATGCAGGCACTTATCGCCCTCGCGTGTGTGGACCTGAAATACGCGATCATGTAAGGAGGGTTGATCAATGATCGAAACAGGAGCTTTCTTGTAATTTCCGAAATTAGTAACTCTTCTCCTGAAACATATAATAAACAAACCATGATTATCTTCGTCTAAGGAAATAAATAAGTTACCTGAATCTCGACGCATACGTTCTCGATGCTTTAACTCACGGCTTCTCCCGTAGAGGTAGCAAAAGCGTATTAAAATTCCCTACTAAAGCAACTCATATTATAAATTCATTAAAAGCATCCAGCAATTCTCCGTCCTTCAACTGCAACAGTGAAAGCATTTCGTCTACCCTGATTATGTAATAGACGTGTTCTAAGTAGGATTCCCTTGTCCTATTTATTCTTTTAATTTCCCTTGGAATCTTCACTCCCTACAGCAATTAGTCTCCGTTGAACAATGTAAGTAAGTATCCTGTACCTTAGCTACGTATTACTTACTAGGGGGCCCTGCCCCCTGACTGCTACGCGGCCCAACCCCCGGGAGGGCGCCTCGCGCCCTCAGGCTCGCTTCGCGGGCCCTATACGCATATGTATAGGCAAAAATGTTTTTCCATTTTAATACACCATTTTGTGTTCGAGCTGCATCGATTTCAAAATTTTTGACGTAACACTCAGATTTGTAAATGATGAGGAATAGCTGGATGTACATAATTTCACAGTCCACTTACTGGAGAAATTTCCATTTATTATGTTATTTTTAAATACTTAATTTAAAAAAAAAGTCGGATTTCGACCGCTAAGAGTTAATAATATTTGGTCCGTCCCGACGCGACGCAGCGCCTGCCTTCTCACATTTGTATCTGCTGTTTATCTGCTGTAAATATTAATGGAAATTCAGCAATCAAGTAAATTGACCAATGCCACAAATCGAAGCCGGAAGTATGCAGGAAAAATTGAGTTAAACCTTACACCTTGGACCTTGAACCTTGAACCCTGAGCGATGCACCGTTCCTCAACTCTTCATTCACTCAATGAGGAGCCCATCACGAGCTTTTCCATTGTTTTATATTGTTTATTCGAGTCACTCAGGTAGAATCCCACACCTTGACGTTTCTAGTGGAAACGACATAACTCTCACGCTATTAACATTGGACTTAAGTGACATGAGCTTTAAAAGCTCTACAACATTAAAAGTTCGGAGTTTCATAATTTTTTGCACATCTACATCTACTACAGATGACATACATGTAAAGATCATCCTTATCGGTCCGGCAGTTTGTCAGAAATAGTGCTTCCAAGATTTTGCTTGTAGCTATATAATATAGATTTTATAACCCCACCAATAGGGAATACAGTTTCCTTTATAGCGCCTCCTCCTTAAGGTACCCGTTCAGGATGAAAAATGTAAAGAACCATTCCCTACAGTAGTAAAAGAGAATGCCATTCTCACCACTGAAAAGGGTTATATTTATAACGGTCGCTGGGGGTAGGGCCAAAAGGGCACTCTACTAACAACTACCACTCTCCTTTGGGGCGATCTTGTTGCCTCCACCAGTCAGATTTAGAGCTCTGACGACTCGAATCAATTGAAGGGATCTTACCACCTATAGATCGACGATTCAGGATAGATGATCAGACCAACAGACAAATAGATGACCAAAATAGATTATTTTATTCGCTACTAAAATAACAGACTCTAGACTCAACAACTCGACAACAAACTCAACAACTCAACAACTCGCAAACAAAAAGGGGGGGGGGGTTCTCGACAAGGCGAGGGTCGCACTGGGTTTGGGGCTGGGCGCAGTGAGGAGCAGCTTGGGTAACACCTCGGAGACTACTGACTTCGAAGGTAGGTTCGCGGTCGAGCTTTCCATGGTTCCCTCCTGAAAGTCCTTAGCTGTTGTTTCTCGTTTCCGGCACTGATGTTTACGGATTTCCGCGTTCAGCGGAAAACCATGCTATCGCGCCGGACCTCTGCCAAAACGGTAGATTTGCCCGCTCGCAGGGTGTTGGAAATCGCTGCTTTGTCCGAAATCCGGCGCGCTGGCCTAATGTTTTGAGTTAGTGGCCGTTCACACTATACCCAGGCGGAGTTTTCGTGGGAATCCGGGGACTTCAGCAAGCCGGTGCAATGCCCCCGCGGCGCGGCTATCGCCCTTGCCGAAATCGCCATCGCCCCACGATCCGATCGTTATACTCCCCCCCGCCTTAACCAGAGCGGCGCTTGCGGCGCTCGTAAAAGGGAGATGGCAACTTTCGGCGGTGGCGACGACGGACGCGGCACGGCGGCATTGCGCCGGTGGCATGGCGGTTCCCGTGGTCCGCCCGACCGCGAGGTGGTAGGGCTCTGTTTACTCTCTTTCCTTTCTTCGCCCTGTCGAGAACCCTCCCTCCGTTGTCTGCTCGTAATTCTCTGCTTATTTTAAAAGGGGTCATTTAAGAAGGGGGGGGGGTGTTACATTGATTGGGCGGTTGATTTTTGCAAAAAACAAAAATTAAGTTCTGCTGCTGGTGAGCGGACTTCCTCGTCCATGTGTGGGGGCTGCTCTCGGCGCTTGTGGCCCTCCTCGGGGTTGCAGTCAGCTAGGGCGTAGGTCTTCTTGGTGATGTCGTCGACTTGAGATCCCATGGCTGGGGTGGCGCCGCTTCCTCTGTGGGTGGCTCGTTCCTGTGGTTTATGGCTCGTTCCTGTGGTTTATGGCTGCGGACGTGTGCTTGCCCGTAGTGGATGCTGCCGCTTGCCGTCAACGGGTGGTCAGCGATCGGTGCTGCGCAGGTTGGAGAGGGTGGCGCAGACCGCGCGGTCGGCGTTGGATGACGTCGTCGTTGGACGGCGCCGTTGGCCGGCGGTGTGAACTGGGCTCTGTAGACTGTGAGATGCGCGAGACGTGGACATCTCGCGGGTTAAGTCGGCTAGGACAGTGTTGCACCAGCAGGGACGACTTACCCACAACGAGACGAGCCGTCCGCGTTACCGCACGCACAATGAACACAAGGAAATACCGGAAAATTCGCACGACCCGTTCCGATGAAACCCTCGGGGATCCCACATGCTAAAAAAAAGACAGAGTCACCTCAAAAGCTCATAAGTTTCAAAAGTTAATGCCGGACGCACAGCGCAACAGTTCGAGACGAGCGCACGCGAGATGAGAAAGCGAACTGAGGCCCCGTTCACTTGGGAAAAATCTCCAAGATCACGATCACCGGTAGACAACAGGAAGTCGTCAGCATTTTCCTCCGTGCTGCAGGACGGACCAACTGCACCCCGCTTCCCCGCTCCTATCAGCCGCAGGAGCCAGGGAGATCAAGAACATGAGACGAAAAAACGAAAGAGGAGCAAAAATCGCGGAAGCCGTCGGAGCACTCAGCATCCGGCGCGAATCTGCCAGCCACAGACACC
>NW_017550603.1:972547-1015359 GCF_001854935.1 Bemisia tabaci | reverse complement strand
TCGAAGAAAAAAATTAAAATTTAAAAATCTATGAAAATCCTAAAATTTCAAAATCTTAGTTTTAATAAAATGGACTACTAGACAAGATACGAATTTCAGCATTCTGATGCATGTTTCTTAACCAAAATTTCACGTAGAATACGATACGCACAACGAAAATGACCGAAATGAACTCCTCACGAAGATATTTAATGATTCCTGATGCGTGAATTCAAACCACCCGCTCATGAAAACTCAATGCTCTACGTGATTCACATAGCGCGCTAAACGTTTATCATGACAGTTTCTGAGATATAAAAATCTGGCAACGTCGATCTTGACGCTTTGGCTCAGCTATAGCAAATTGCTTATAGTTTGGAAAATACATTGCGGGAAATGAACATTGCTCGGTTGAGATGCTTGCTGAAACCGTTATAGTGCGCGATTCGACTCACGTAGAGCTTTGAGTTTCTTGTGAGCGGGCAATTCAAATTCCTCGTAACCAATGTGAAATAAAAATGTTAATATCTTCGTTAGGAGTTGGTTTCAGTAATTTTCGTTGTGTGAATCGTGTTCTACGTGAAATTTTGGTTAAGAAACATGTATCAGATTGTTTAAATTCGTACCTTGTCTAGTGGTCCATTCCGCGGTAATATGGCAGTTCAACTCTCCAGACTTATCCAGGGCAGGAGAGCCATCGCAATGCTGAACGGGGTGCTCTGGGATTAGAGCATCTCAAAGGCAAACAAGCACCGCATATATGACGCCATCGTTAAAAGTATCGTGCTCTATGGTAGTGAAGTGTGGCCTTTGACAAAAAGAACGCAAGAAATGTTGAGGGCAACTGAAATGGATTTTTGGCGGCGATCTGCCGGCATTTCGAGACGGGACCGTGTCCGTAATGAGAGAATTCGCCAGGTGATGAAGGTTGAGAAAGATATCGTGCACGACGTCATGTCCAGGCAGTTATGCTGGTATGGACATGTGCAAACAATGTCGGAGGAGAGGTTGCCCAAACAAGTTTTGGATTGGGCACCACCTGGGAAGAGGCGACGGGGACGTCCCCGAAAAAGGGTTGGCGGCAGAGCGTTGACGAAAAGATGTTGCGGTGTCAGTTGCCCGATAACCTCTGGGAAGACAGGCATATGTGGCGTTTGGGTGTCGTAGAACGCCAGAGTGCGTTGTAAAGCGACTTTATATGTATTATATATAAGTTTCTGAATTGCATTTATCTTATCGACAATCGTAGGGCAATATTTTTTAAAAATGGTTCCATACATAGACAGTTAGAGGGAGTGGAAAGGACTTCGGGACCACCCTGTATGGTTAGGCGTGTGGCAATTCAACTGCTGCGTCTAATGTGGTATCACGCGGAACTGAAGGCATTTTTCATCTGCCTTAGAACACCTTCTGATCGTCTCGCAAGTCGCAATTCTTGAATCTTATTTTTAACGGGTGTTTGTCCAGTACTTGTCAAGTTTTTCACATGAGAAATTTTCACCTTGGACTTTTTTGTTTGTTTTTGTAAAATTGAAATGATTCAAGGAGCTAAATAATTGACGGAAATCCCATTTTTCTCTTGATTTTTTGCAGAACAGCTAATATGTAGCCTAGCTCTGCTGGATATTATTGTAGTCCAATGTGTTATCAAAAGTGATCTTCGCTCAAACTTCCACGCAATTTCTAGTCCAGTGAAATTTCTGTGCTCCAGAAACAAGCCTGCTTTAGTGGCAATCTTTTCATCTCCACCCGAATTCGATTCCTATAAAAATAGAAATGAGAAGGAGAGAGTCCCCAGCATTGAATACAAAATGTTTGAAAACATTGAGTCGTGATGTTTGGGTATAAAAATGAAAGGTTTCGGTTGACGGATGATCCAAAAGACAATTTAGCAAAATCGAAATATTGATGAGTTTGGCCAATCTTGCACCAAAGTAGTATTGGAAAGAAAATTGACCTACAAAACTCAAAATTCAGCCCCTAGCCCCACAGTATCGTTATAAAAATATTTTAAGCCGTATGAGACTCCAAGTAATTTTTAACATATGCACTCGTCTTTCTCGATAATCTTATGCCGTTTGTTACCTCCTGCACTCGTCCCCCTACCCCCTAGTCTGAGTCTAAGTAAAAACGCCGTATGAACATTCGAGTGTCGCCAAATTTCCTCCGATAAAATTTTAATTTTTGAAAAGAAGTATTCTTTTTTCCTTGAAAATTTTTGAATCTTTGGGTGGTTTTGCGAAAAAAATTTACAATAAAATTGGAATAAGAATATTCATAAACTTATCAAGAAATCCGTACTTTATGAAGGGAACTTTGGCAACGCCTGAAAGCTCATACGGTGTTTTTCCTTTGAATGACAGACTTAATGATAGCAGAAACACTGAACCCTTGAAAAGCCACTCGATTCATGCTCGATCTCGTACAGCGAGCTTTGCTAGAAAAATTTGTTTCTTCTTTCCCAAAGGCAACTCGAAGCTGTAAAGCGTAATTAAACCTTTCTATTGGCTCCAAGCACTGATATCATTTGCTTGCGTACTTGCATACAGAGTCAACAAACAGTATGGCCGCCATTCTAACTGTGTCTGTGTCCCCTCGTGTACCCCGTGACATCATTTGACTTGTAATTGTGTTCTGCTTTTAGGATTTTCATTATAAGAAAGCGTAGTGTCGTTACCTAGTGGTTTGAGAATATTAATTTTTGTTTCGGTTTGAAGTAAAAGAATTCGTGTCGGTAATACGCATTTTAACCTCGACGCAAACTTTTGAGACATAACCTCAAATTGGGACGCAGCAGTACGCAACGCTGGTGGTTAAAGATAGGGGCGGTTCCAAGGCTGCGTCACGAGATCTGTGGTCACAGGCTCGCTCCATCCAACAGGATTGGGATTTTCAAGACTTAAAAGCATTTTTCTAGGTAATATGCACTGAAAAAAAAATCTCGGTGTATTTACTAAGAAAAGGGTAAAATTACCAAGAATTCAGGGTTCTATTTGATCCCAGTTTTTTCTTGGTAAAATTACCATTTATGGAATTGGTAATTTTACCGAGAAAGCTGGGTAAAATTATTGAACTTTCTCGGTAATTTTACTGGACCTTGGTAAAAACGCCAATATTTTTTATCGACTGTGGTAGAATTATCGAGATAAAATGGCGAAGTTACCGGGAATTGATTACCAATAAGAGTGGTATTCTTACCAGTAGCGTGGCGTGCTTTGCGATGTATCGATTGTTATGCCATTTAAACCTATGGTAAAGAATCGATTATTAAGGTGTTCGCTGCGAACACCCTGTTTATCGATCTTTTTCCATATATTTAAATGGCATAACAATCGATATATCGCAAAGCACGCCACGCCACTGATTCTTACCTGAAAAAAACGGTAAAAATACCGGTTTTTAGGTAAGCTTACTAGTCAGTCTTGGTAAAATTACCAATAATTGGTAAAAAACTGAGATGGTAAAGGTACCAACGGACCTTGGTAAAAACGCCGAGAATTTTTTTTCAGTGTGGGACTCATATTGAATAAAGATAAATATTGAGTTCTTTATTAATTTTTTCATAGAGGATAATGAATGAGCCTCTCACCGGTGCAGCAATATAATTTTCAAAACTTCATAGATTATTTATAATTATACTTCGGAGAACAAAATATAAAATATTGCCCCGAACAATCAGCACAAACGTCAGAAGCAAAATCCCTACAAAACCGCCCATCAATTCTGCCGTGCTAAGGAAGAACGCCGTATGAACCTTCAGGCGTTGTCAAATTTCCTTTGATAACACATGAATTTCCTAGTAAACTTATGAATATTTTTCGTCAAAATTTTCAGACAATTTTGTTCGCAATTTGATCTAAAATATCTGAAAATTTCAAAGAAAAATATGCATGACTTTCCTCAAAAATACGTGTTTTATCCGGGAAAATTTGGCAACTCTCGAATGTTCATACGGCGTTTTCCCTTAGCACGACAGAATTAGTCACTTGATTCATTTCTCGTCTTTGAGATCCGACCACGTGACGACATTTCGACGTTTCAAAACTTCTCCTCGCAAATTTTATCTTCACTCCGAAACCGTTGGACATTCCTGAAAGAAGTTTTCACTACCTTTTACTCTCATCACACTCTAAAAGTGAATATTTTCCTTTTGTCAGCAGAGTCATACTGTTCCACAGCTCCACTCCTCAAATGGATTGCATTTTGCAAAAAGGAACTTAGAGCGTTCCAATGTTGCTAAGATTGTGCAACTTACATTCTTGCAAAAAATTACCGAAGCCATGCAAAAAATGAAAATTACAAAGGTAATATTCGTCTTGAATCCATAGTTTATCGGGAGTAAAGATCAAACTTGTTTAGATGATCAGTTAATATTTGCAAGGTAAAAAAAAGTTGCACAATCTCAGCGGCATTGGAATTCTCTTGGTTCTTTTTGCAAAACGCAAGCCAAATTATGTTATCAATTTAAATTACCGTCTGATCGTTAGTGCCCATTTCACGATGCAATATACTGTCGTGCTAAGGAAAAACGCCGTATGAACATTCGAGAGTTGCCAAATTTCCCCGGATAAAACAGTATTTTTGAGGAAAGTCATGCATATTTTTCTTTGAAATTTTCAGATATTTTAGATCAAATTGCAAACAAAATTGTCCGACAATTTCGGAGAATAATATTCACAATTTTTCTAGTAAATTCGGTTTTAATCGGAGGAAACGTGGCAACGTCTCAATGTTCATACGGCGTACTTCCTTAGCACGGCAGTATTGGACAGTGCGATTGAAGAGTCGCGCATTGATACTGAAGTGGTCGTAGTTCGAGTTAAACTGTAGCCAAGTTCCCCGAGACAACGCGGTCGAAATCTGTTATCTGGCGCTTGGTGATAAGGACCGAGATTAGAGGCAACGTTGACGATAAACGGTTTATCAGTCGAGGAAAACACCCGTCGATTCGGAACACCGGTTATCAACGTGTCCTCACCGAAGCTCCGCAAAGGCTCCAACGGTGAGTCTCCTTTCGATCATTTGCTCCCGTTTCAAAATTCCAGGTCCACGCGAGCCAAAAAATGCGGCTCCTCAAAAGGTCAGTGGCGTGGCGTGAATTGTGATGTATCGATTGTTATGCCATTTAAACCTATGGTAAAGAATCGATTATTGAAGTGTTCGCTACGAACACACTGTTCATCGATACTTTTCCATAGATTTAAATGTCATAAAAATCGATTCATCGCAATTCACGCCACGCCACTGCAAAAGGTGCACCGCTGAATTCTACCGTGCTACACTGAAAAAAAAAACACATTGGATCTAGAGTCCAGACTGTTAAAAACATCGACAAGAAAAAGTACTCTTGAATCAATCAGAATCTAGCTTAAATCAAGAACCAAGCCTCTTATTTTAAGCGGATTTCGTTTTGATTCAAGCAAAAATCCGATTGAATCAAGAGTATTTTTTCTTGTCAATGTTTTCAAGAGTCTGGACTCTAGATCCAATGTGTTTTTTTTCCGTGCTAAGGAAAAACGCTGATGAACATTCGAGAGTTGCCATCTTTCCTTCGATAAAATGTTTATTTTTGAGGAAAGCAGTGCGTATTTTAACTTGAATTTTTAGAAGATTTATGTGAATTGCGAACAAAATTACATGAAAAATTCGAAGAAAAATATTTGCAAATTTTCCCGAGAATTCGTAATTTACCCTAGGAAATTTGGCAACGCCTAAGGGTTCATACGGCGATCTTCCTTAGCACGGCAGAATAGTAGCAAAGTCAATCGCGTTAGGAAATTTCCTCAGCCCGGAAAAACGTTAAAACGGAAAATAAACGACGGAAATAAGTTACTAAAATCAGCGCGTTTTTCCTTTGCCCTCTTTTTCTCCAAACGAAATAATATGATTAATAAAAGATATTTTCCCACGAGGTGACGGATTTCCTCAAGTCACGTGCTAATCGGGGCTAACACGCGCGAACGTACTCTGCACCATTGGCGGGTCCAGCAAATTGGCAACATTGCCTTCTCTCCATTTAAACCTATGGAAATGTATCGACTCTCGGAGGGGCCAGTTGCGCCGACAATAATCGATAATTTAACATAGGTTTAAATGGAGGAACTCCAGCGTTGCCAAATTGCTGGATCCACATATGCTCTACACCGTCTGCACCCCTAAAAACATATTTAATTTTACGATTTATAATACACAACGCTCATGTTCATCCCGGCCCATTCTTTTGAATTAAACTGGATCATAACGTTTCAATCATCGGTGATACAATGGACCGCGATAAACAGAAAAGAACCGCAAGCCACATCCGCTATTACCAAATTTAATTGGGCAATTAAATTCTTCACATGAAACGGTTGTGCAGATTTTCGTGCAAATTTCAGTGAATTGTCTACATAGTACGAAGCAAATTTCTTAAAATTTTCAAAGGAATCCGCACAAAAGTTCTCTCCTAGAAAATTAAATTGCCCGGTGGAATTTGGCAGTAGCTGATGCGGCTTGGTTTCTCTCTGTTAAATGCGGTCCATATATTCTAAATTATCACGGAAGTAGCTGTTCGAAATTAAAAGGTAAATCCAGGGCCGGATTAAGGGGGTGGCCACATGGGCCACGGCCCATGGCGGCAAATTTAGAGGGCGGCCAATTTTTTTTTACATGTAGGTATAAAAAAATCGGATTTAGAAATAAAAATTACAAACGAGAAAAGGCGACAAAATCTCTCATTTCCCGAGAGTAATGTAATTTCTAATTTTGTCGTCTTTCAGTGATACAAAAGACAGCACCTATAATCAGTCGAGTTAAGAGAGAAACCAAAGACGCAATTTGGCCTAGAACTAAGAGAGAAACGATGACTAGGACTTGCGATGAAAATGAGAGGCCCTCGGCGCGGCGCGGCGGTCGGCATGTAACACATATTAGCGCCTACAAGCCTATGGGAATACTTCACGCATTGCGCCAAAAACGGTGCGGTCCGCGCGGCGGCGGAAGTTGAAACATTGATCCACATTTATGATTGTTCTTTCATAATTTTTTCATTCATTTCTTATGAATGGAAGGCCTTGTCCACTCAGAGATAGGTTTACGAAACTCAACTTTCTCGCCGAGTTCCGTGAACTTTTGCTAGTAGTGTTGACAGGTCTTTCCCCAGAAAAGTGTCCAACACGAGTAAACGCGTCTTATGCACTCCTCCCCCACTGGCACGTTCATTTGATGTTTTTTATTGATGTTTCAAAACGAATGAGTAGGGGGCGGCGAAATATAGGCGGCCCATGGGCGGCAAGTAGGTAAATCCGGCCCTGGGTAAATCCGGCAAAAACACAATACATCGCCCAAGTAATTACGTGATATTCGTGTCGGGAAAAACAGGCCTGAAAATACAGAAGGAAGCAGTGGCGTGGCGTGCTTTGCGATATATCGATTGGTCGGTCATTTAAACCCATGGAAAAGTATCGTTAAACAGGGTGTTCGCAGCGAACACCTTAATAATCGATTATTTACCACAGCTTCAAATGGGAAAATATCGATAGATCGCAAAGTACGCCACGGCACTGAGAGGAAGCTAATCGTGAGTCATCGCGTCAGCCCCGTGGGAAGTTTTAAAATGTTGGGAATTTCTTACTTTCTCTCAAAAAGAAGTGCAGTTTTGCCGAGAAAAAGTACCTTAATTTTCCGCCCACTCAAAATAGTTTTTAGGGTTGTATTCAGCGTTGAGGCGTTAACTCTCACTATAAAAAGCAAAATAACATGAAAAAGAGACAATTGGACGTAGTTATGCCACAAGGAACCATATTGCACGCAAACCCTATGCACTTAGTTCCTTTTAGCATAAATACGTCCAATTTAGACAACCGAAATGATAAAGCTCGGACGCAACTATTCGTGTTCTGCAGTTGGCTATGTTGCATACACAAACATTTGAAGGCACTCTAATTTCTCTTGTCTTCTGGGCGATGCGATGCTGTGCAGCGCGACGGCGCACAGTGGATCGAGTCAATGGGAGAGATCGGACAAAATTTGGAAACTTTGAAAGCTTATCTCTTCGTATATACAAAACAATAGAGTTTAAGAGCGATTCCATTGGTTTTTTCGTGAAATTCCCTTGTAAAATCACCCCTTGAAATTGAATTTAAGACGAGATAAACATGAAAATTTGAAATTTTAGCCAAAAATTTCGTGTCCGACTTCTTCTATTCGCTCGTTCCACTGTGCGGCGAGGCGAGGCTCGTCGTTTTTCTCGCCACATAATTTTTTGCGGTGCAAAGCCCTTTTACTGGTCTAAAATCACTCCTGTTGCCGTGTTTATAAAACTGGAGGGTCTGTTGAAAAACGTTTGCTACTATCAAAGGCCGTATTAAGTCTCATGTAAATTTGCACTAAATTAGATGTGAACGGCATCAATCAGATCATCCAAACTCTATACTGCCTAATTTCTTCCCATGTTTGATCGTTTCTCTAATCAAACACTGTGAATTATAACGCTTTTAAATTTTCTGTGAATGTACCTGGAATTCTGTAAAAACATACTCGTGAAGTTTCAGTACAAAAGATTCCACGGTTTTTTTTTAAAAGAAAAAAAAATAGAAATTGGTCATCATGTAATGAAGTTACGCAGATTCTGCTTGCAGCCGACTTTCTAGCACGCCGATAATGAATGTAGCCATAAATTTCAAAATAAATTTTCGAATGGAATTCGTTTCGCTGGAGAGTTAAATAGCATGGAAAATGATGTTACAAGAGCTGTGTATATAACCTGCAACAATTTGATGAGAATTCATGAAGAGGCCTCGAAATTTGACCAAAAAAGTTTCCAAAAAGTTCTTCAAAATGAAGATTTCACTGTCCGGGCGTTCCATGATATTCTGAGTCGACTGCCAAAGTTTTACAAATTTTCTTAACATTTTACAAAATTTCATGAAATTTTGCACCTCTGCATACAGCCCTCTTTCTGACTCCGAAAAACTTGCCACTTCAGTGGCCTTCAGTCACCTTAATCATTTCCCTGAATTTTTCTTTGAACAAAACAGGGAGGATTTTTACTGCCAGGATGAGTGCAGAAAGTATTAAGTCACTTCTGAAGAGCGCAGACGCTGTTTGCTTCGATGTTGATTCAACTGTGATCCAAGAGGAAGCCATAGATGAATTGGCCAAACACTGCGGGAAGTTTGAAGAAGTGACCCAACTGTAAGTATTTCCATTTGCAATTTTATGAGCATTGTGGTCAAAGAGAGTAAATCTTTAGAACATGTTTTTGGTGAGTTACCTGCCCATTAATGTTCTCTCAGGGTTATTAATCTTTTGCAAATGTTAGCAATGGTTATTAATCTTTAGCAAACGATGACTTATCATAAACTGATTAAGCTGCTTCATCATTAAACATGCCCTCCCATGAAAGAGTGGATCGGAATGATAACATAGCATCTATCAATGCTAACAATGTAAAATAAACCGATACTTTTCACACAACAGAGTCTTTGACGTAGCAGATGTAAAATAGTCTTGTAGGTTCCTTGAATTGAAAGAAAAACTTGTTCCGTCGAGGAGGCGAGTCATTACCGCGTTACATCAAGTAAAATATTAGTCGTGATAACATAAGCTTACTTGCAGTAAAGTGTTTTATTTCTCCTCTAATAGAATCCTTTGATCACATCTTTTTACACCAAAATCGATAAGATTTTCCCAGTCATTAACAGCCTATCCTGACTTCATCCTGGGTTCGGGTGTATGGTCGAACTGGCGATCATTTCGACAATTTGAGCGTGCTTTTAGTTGCTTTGCTAAAAAAAAATCACCGTATAGCACCTGCGGGCCGATTATTGAAATTGATAGACAAAGCGATAGACAAAGAAGACATAGGGAGTATAGAGCGATCCTATTGGTTGACATGGTTGGTTCTTATAGACTAAGGAAGAAAATGATGGACTAACTGTCGGGTCTTTGGTGGGTTGCCGTTAGTTCCCTAATAGCACAAGTGGTGTCACAAAATTGGGAGAGGTTTCTAAAATGTTTCGGTAAGTGTCTATATCGGATCTTTCAATTGATACATTTCTAACACAGTTTTAAAATGTTTCAATGAGAGGACAGTTTTCCCGTATCATTAACACATTTTATAAATGTATTAAAAATATTTTTACGACACATATTAGAAACGTTTTATTGATAGGTTCAGGGACAGTTTTCANTAGGGTTAGTCCATTACCTACCTCCTATGTCCATTGCTACCACCTGCTTCCACCAATAGGATCCCTTCAAATCCTTTTTGTCGTCTTTGTCTATAGCTTTGTCTATCAGTTTTAATAATCGGCCCGCAGGTTCCTTGCAATCTGAGGGCAACGTTGAAGAGCTCGCTTGACAATATGCATCTCAGCTCTTGCATGCTCCTTACCAACAACAAGAGCAGCAACAACAACAGCAGTATGAAACAGGGCCGGATTAAGGAGGTGGCTACATGGGCCGCGGCCCATGGCGGCGAAAGGGGGAGGCAAATTTTGCAATTTTTTTAAATGTAGGTATAAAAAAAATCGGAGTCAGAAAAAAAATATCAATAAGTAAAGGAAACAAAATCTCTTTTTACTAAGAGTATAGTAATTTCTAATTAGAGAAGAATGATGACGAGGACTTGAGATGAAAAGGACAAGCCATCGGCGCGGCGATCGGCACGTAGGTAACACATATTTGCGCCTACGAGACTGCATGAATACTTCACCCATTGCGCCAAACACAGTGCGGCCAGGAGCGGTTGGCGTGAAACGCATAGCGCCTACAAGGCTGCAGGAATACTTCACGCATTGCGCACAACTTAGTGCGATCAGCGCGGTGCAGCGGCGGAAGTTAAACTTATTAAACCACCTTTATGTTTGTTCTTTCATACTTTTTTGGTTCATTTCTTATAAATGGAGGACCTTGTCCACACAGAGATAGGTTTACGGAACTTAACTTTCACGTCAAGTTCCGTGAAATTTTGCAACTTTTGAAATGTATCCAACATGAGCAGGTATACGCGTCTTATGCACCCCTCCCCTCCGGCGCGTTCACTTGATGGTTTTAATTGATGTTTCAAAACGAATGAGAAGGGGGCGGCAAAATACAGGCGGCCCATGGGCGGCAAGTAGGTAAATCCGGCCCTGGTATGAAATGCACTACGTGAGTATACAAGGTCTGTTAGATTAGAAACCGGATTTTGGTCATAACTAGCCCATAATGCGTCCGAATTGGGTTTTCTTGAGCTTTCCTGGTAGCTTAAAATATACTTAAGAACGCTACGTTCACAGATTTTGTTTATTTTGATCTGTGTTTATTCTGTGTCATCTTGAATACGAGTAAGTCAGGTGCGTTTTGCGATTTTAGCATGCGATCACTGACAGAGCAAAGATTCAACATTAAATTTTGTTTTAAACTCGGTATACCGTGTACCGAAACTTTTGGTATATGCTAAGAAAAGTTTACCATGATCATTGTATGAGATGTTCCCACTGTTTTGAATGGGTTAAACGATTCAAAACTGGTCAGGAGTTCGTCAAAAATGAGGAGCATGGGAATCGACCCTCAACGGCGACTGACATTTGTCATGAGGAAGAAAGGCGGGCAAAAGTGCTCGAAAATGATCGTTTCGGGCTTGTTGAACAGAGTAATATTTCTGAAGGCTCTGTACATACAATTTTGATAGAATATGTAGACACGCATCGAGTTTCAGGTACACTTGCCCCTTGATTGTTGTCCCTTGAACGAGAATCCAACCAAATGTCAAATTACCTTTAGCTGCTTGAACGTTCTAACAATGATCCTACATTTTTGGATAGGATAATTTTTGGTGACAATACTTTAGTTTACGGCTACGATATGGAGACGAAACTCCAATCGTCCTTGTGGGTTGAAAAATGTTGTGCAAGACCGAAAAAAGAGAGACAAGTTCGGTCAAACATAAAAATCGCAAAACACCCTTGAGGTTGCCTTACTTCAAACCACATACCAACGAAGCTAATTAGGATTTTTCAAATTTGTGAACGTAGCGTTCTTAAATATATTTTCAGCTATCAGAAAAGCTCAAGAAAACGTAATTTGAATGCATTGTAGGCTAGTTATGACCAAAATCCGGTTTCTAATCTAACAGACCTCGTATACAGGCAATGAAGGACCAGAATTGGTTATAATAAATGATCGGATTGCATCGTTGATATATTCTATATAAGAAAACAAATATATTTGCCTAAGGGTTTTTTTTCAATCAGATTTTAAAGATAGAGATAACGTTGGAGGTCCAACTGTATGGGCAAGTGTCTTTGTTTCAGTTTTTCATCACAGTTTGAAATGTAAGGCATCACAATTTTGAAAAACCTCACTCTCCTCAAAAATTAATCCTCTGCGATATTTTCTTTTCTTTTCATTTGGGCGTAACTTTCAGAACCTCTCAGGCAATGGGTGGAGCTATGGACTTTCGGACTTCCTTGAGTAAAAGACTGGGCATTATCAATCCAAGTTCTTCGACCATCCAAAACTTTTTAAGCAGTCGTCCGCCAAAATATTCTCAGGGAATCAAGTGAGTAAAACCTGTATTGGATCAAGCCTTGATCAAAAGTCAGCAAAAAAGAACTCTTATTGTAAATCGATGTCAATAGGAGAAATTTTCATGTCAGGAAGTGAAATAGATTAAAAGTCACGAATTTTTTTTTTATTTTTTTTTTTTAAATGACAATGTTAGACGTAAACAGCCAGAGTTCCTTTTTAGCCTACTAAATTGAGAACTTTCGTAGCGGCAAGAGTAGCAAGCTATAAAATAAATACTTTTTTTTTTTTTTTTTTTTTTTTTTTTTAGTATCAAGCGAGCTTTCACAATGAAAATATACACTTTGTTTCTAAAGAATAAGTAAAAGTGAAAATACAAACAACCGAGAAGTTTGTAACTTATCTAAGTACAAAAACTATAAAAAATAAAATAAATACTGCAGTGTTGCAGTGTAATGTACTAAAGTTTTGCGCTCAAGATGTCATTATAAGAGGAATACTATACGATTAAAATGTATTTTCGTCACTTTTGGCTCTTTTCTTTCCATCAATAGCCATGAATGAAGCCCAGGACCACCCTTCTTGTCCTCAACATTCAAGTACTGTTCCGACTTAAAATTGGTCTACATTTTGTAATAAGGAACTACAATTTCTGGTTCTAATGTAAAAATATCTATCTGCTCAGGGAAACTAATGGCACGTAGGTTGTTTCTAAAACGAGCCAGAAATTGTAGGTCCTAATTGCAAAATGTAGTCTGTTACTCGTATTAGTCGAATTAGTAAGTGCACGACACAAAGATGGCCAAATCGCCTTAATTTATTGGCGTATGCAACACAGGCATCCGCAATGTACGAATAGTTGCATCCAGGCGCCGTGATCAGCGTCACACCCACTTCTTCGTTGGCGGAGATACGAGTATTAGGCCGAAAGCCAATGTGCTCAGGGCAGGGCCTAACTCATGATTGTTCCTTAGATATATCTCTTTTCTTTATGGAGACATCATGGATCGCATGTAGCAAAAAGGAACTAGCGCGATTAAATAAGCTCATTATTCTTTCTCCCTTCGTGGTCTTTTTATTTCAAAGTTTCGAACTTTCATGAAATCTAGTCCATGTTTTTTGTTGCAGAGATCTAATTGAGCGATTGCATAAGCAAGGGACCAGGGTTTATCTAGTCACTGGTGGCTTTAGAGTAATTGTGGAGCCTATAGCCAAAGGCCTCAACATACCTATCGAGAACATTTACGCGAACGAAATTCTCTTCGACGAAGAAGGTTGGTCATCGTGTGTTTCTTGGTACTTTAACCTTAACATGCTGTTCTGTTGTTCTGGTTATTTTACCGACAGTTGATTACATCACAAAAATTTTGGAAGGAGCAATAACGCTGTGTCCCCTTCTTCTCCTTTTGCGACTCGTTTTACATTTTGAGAAGACCATGCTCTTGCGTCAACCTGACGAAAATTTCGAAAGTTTTCTGACGAAGGAGAAGGAAAAGTATCTGTGCCTGCACAGAAATATTAAGAGTAAACTTAGTTTTTAAAATGAGCTAGAAATTGAGGAGTTAAGTGCAAAAACGACCCGAACGGAGTCGGGACGTTTTTGCTGAAAACAACTTTTCGGATTTTACATATTGTCATTATTAAGTACAAAAAATTGTCAATTTTTTCATATTTTTTTTTAAAAAAATATTTGACTTTTCCTTTCAATTTTTCTTTGCTTTTTCCTTAGAGACCCCCAAGTGCATCCCACATAGGTTAAAAGTGATTCGATGCACAAAACGGCCCAAGTATCAGGCATTTAAACACAAAACTCAGGTACTCCTAAAATCAGTCGTTCTGTGCAAAAATCGTCGTACACCTTTTTTATTTCTGTTATTTCACATTTCCAACAATATTTTTCTGTATTTTAATCATGTCAACTTAGACTTGATATGAATAACATTATTGTAAATATTCAATCGCTGTTTTTTAGATGCGCGATTTTGCTACCCAGTCCGTTTTTTGTACTTGACTCCTCAATTATAGTGGTTCCTTATGACAAAATGCAGACGAAACGATATGACTCTTTCCGACATCAAAAAGTTCTCCGCCAAGCGAAAGCCAATTTTCCTTTTCCTTTCTAATGGGGAGTAGTGTGTTTCAGGTAACTACAAAGGATTCGATCACAACTGCCCGACGTCTAAAAACGGCGGCAAAGCGGAGGTCGTTGGTCTTTTGAAACAAAAACATAACTACAAGACGGTCATTATGATCGGGGACGGGAGCACAGACTTGGAGGCGGCACCCCCCGCGGATGCTTTCATAGGTACGGCAAAGAAACATGAAGTAGCATTTCAATCATTAAAAATACCCTCAAATCAGGAGGTTCTTTAAAAAAAAAATTAAAAAATCCGGAGGTTCTTTAAAAAAAGAAAATTTAAAAAAAAATTCCGGAGGATCGCAATTGATGTATGCAGCGAAATAGAGATGATTGCATTCTAGAGTGCTAAGGAAGAACGCTGTATGTGCCTTCAAATGTTGCCAAGTTTCCTCTGATAAAAACCGAACTCACTGGAGAAATTGCGAAAATTATTTTCCAACATTTTCAGACAATTTTGATCGCAATTTAATCTAAAATATCTGAAAATTTCAAGGGTAAGTATGCATGAATACGCATTAGAGTTCAAAAAATTTAATTTTGACTCTAATTTTAATTTTTGGAATTTCTTAGCTTTGTTTTCCCCGCGAAATGGTGTGGACTCAGCACCATTTCTCCACCTTGTTACAATTTTATGTATGGGGATGTTTTGGGGGGCCCCTGAGCCACCCATCAGAATTTTTGGGGTGCTAAAGCATCCTAGCACTCCTGACAAGACTGCTCCTGAAGAATGATTCTCTGAATCGTAATTATTCAATATTTTCTAAGAGTTATTGGAAAAACACTTTTTACTAGTTGCCTTCACGGAAAAAAACAACTCAGTGAAGAGCCCTAACTGTTTACATCAAATGAGGCCTGCTAATATGGCCGTAGTGCTGAGACCTGCAGTCCATAGGGCTGGACCCTAAAGTTGTAAGGCTCAGCACTATACTGCCATATTAGCTGGTTCCATTTAATCTAAATAGTTACGGCTCAGCATTCAGTTTTTTTCTGTACTTACTAGGATTTTGAGCGCGTAAGCACACATTTGTTCATGTTTGCACCGATACAGGTGAAAAGAAACATTCTGATCGAAAAATTCCGAGTCTCGACACAGATCGAAAAACATTCTTCTGCCAAAAAAACGATTGAATATCATTAATCGGCCACTTCAGGCCCATAGCGACAGCCCTCATTCTTAATTTCCAGCACCGAGGGTGCATCCGGATCTTGACGTCGGATGTAGTGAGCTCGACTTCGGCCGGACGTCATTATTTTTTGCCAACCAGTAAAAATTAATGAAAACACGACACTGCGGCACGTGGAGGTGACCCATTCGACTGGTCTGACAACACCGAGCTTGTTTGATCCGCTGTTGGAATCCTGCTCGATTCAGACAAGCTCAAAGTTGATGTCTCTGGACGAGAGAGCAAAGATGACATCTCCCCCTTCTCTCCCCCCTTGTCTTCCCCCTCCACCTGTTTTAATGACTTCTTTCGCAAAGGAATCGTCATTTGTTGCTCTCGCTCTAAAGTCGCCGGCATGACTCGGTCATCGATATACATGTGCAGGGTGTCTGACATACTTGACCATAAATGAATACTGGGAACCTAAAATGGTTCGTCAGTGTTTTCCTTCTCGCATAGCTCCTATTTTCTTTCGGTTTTATTTTGGAGTAGGGGACGTCTATCAGGATAGGGTGGAGATCTAGTCATGCAATCCTGCCCCAATAACAATGATCGTTAAAAAGGAGTTGTAGAAATTGTATGAAAACTCGTTAATATCAAAAAGACAGCTCCTATAAAACTTAATTTCTGTACGAATAAAACTTTTTCGACAACCGATTATAGTTGGATGACTGACTTTTTTACTATTCTTTACGCACAATGGCCATTTCGGCCAGGCCGCCCATCTTCAGGTGACTGAACTGGTATGGAAAAGTTAAAAATTCAGTGGTAAGATAGCCGCGCCGGCGCAGTTTTTATCACGACTCTCGTTCCCTCGATCAGCTAAAGTTGTCGAAAAGGTTGTCGAAAAAGTTTTAACTGTACAGAAATTAACTGTTCATAGTGCCGATAAAGTGTCAAAAATTGTGCAGTATGCTACAACATAGTCCTAGGAAACTGCTGAAATTGGACGTACTTTTGCCAAGAGGAATTATGTAAAGATGAGTACAATACACTAAATATTTTCATTTTCTTTTTTTTTATCCCTACATGGCTCCTTTCAGCATGTAAACGTGTCCAATTTATGTTCCAGAAAACCCTCTTCAGTTTTTTTTTGTTGTTTCGTAAAACTTACGAGATACCGCTCGAGTGAACAAAAGGAAAAGCTTTAAATATTTGAAGAAATGTCAAAATTTTCCCGAAAGACTTTATACACACATTGCATCAGACGTAAATTTTATTTGAAAAGTCATCCAAAAGGGTCTCTTGAAACATGATTTCTCACAATTTTTTTATGGGTCTTTGAAACTTGCTTTTAAACCGTCGTCTTTATTAATGGGTACGGATTGAATTCAACAGAAACGGATGAAGTGGTTACAGGACTTTTGGTCCAATTTTTTTTGTCCATAAATTTTTTCGTCCAATTTATTTTGTCCACGACTTTTTGTCCTTGAAATCTGGTCCAAGTTAAATTCGTCCTGGTAAATAGTTAGTCCTACGCATTTGTTCGTCCAGTGGTATTAGGTCACATTTCTGTGGTCCAGTAAGGTAAAAAAGTTATGTCCAAAACTCACGTCCAATGAGGCCGTTTCAGCTATTTCCTTTCAGCTTTCAGCTACTTTCAGTCATCGTCTGAGTCTTCTTCGTCCGAGTCCGGTGGATCTGCGCGTGGCGTGTGCAACTTGAGGTGGTACGCACATGCTCGGAGGTACTTCTTAAGTGAGTTCGTGTCCTTGTAATGTTGGTAATTTCGGACGATGTTGGCAATCATTGCCTGATCGGTAGTGTACTTCTTGCTCACCGGTTCGATGTTTTTTCTTTCGATGTTGGGATTAAATTTAAGGGTCTCCATAGCTACGAAATAAATTGATCTTAACGCCAATTGATTCACACGCCACGCGCAGATCCACCGGACTCGGACGAAGAAGACTCAGACGATGACTGAAAGTAGCTGAAAGCTGAAAGGAAGTAGCTGAAACGGCCTCATTGGACGTGAGTTTTGGACATAACTTTTTTACCTTACTGGACCACAGAAATGTGCCCTAATACCACTGGACGAACAAATGCGTAGGACTAACTATTTACCAGGACGAATTTAACTTGGACCAGATTTCAAGGACAAAAAGTCGTGGACAAAATAAATTGGACGAAAAAATTTGTGGACAAAAAAAATTGGACCAAAAGTCCTATAACCGACACGTTTCCCAAAGAAATGAGTTGTGAGTAGTTTCAAACCGAAGCAGTTGCAGATTTTCTCCGATGAAACAGTAACCATTTTGAGTTTCTTATGAAACTGTGAGTACGAGATCACTCATCTGTTCCAGATTTCAAATTGTGTCTTCGCAGTAGAAATCTTTCATAGCAGGTAGCCCTAAAACACGAAAATTTAGTAATCCGATTGTGAGGTTGAAAGTGAATTTCATGGGGTTTTTTCTTCTCTATGGGTTCATTGTAATTTTAAAGTAATTTCCATAAAAAAAAGGCTCGTCTTGTCGCTCCTGCGGACTAATCATTGAAATTGTTAGACAAAGCGATGGACAAAGAAGACAAAGGGAAAATTATGCGATCCAATTAGTTATCCTATTTAGTCCGATTAGTTAAGGTCAGGGGTACCTTGGTGTGTGTACCTAGTTATACGGATGGGGAGTTCGCCTTCAATCCAGCGTGTATGCAACATAGCATCCGTAGAGTTCGAATAGTTGCCTACTCTAAGATAGCTCGAATGCAATGAGAAAGACTCGCAGCGTCGCTGATCATTCAAAAATGGACGAATTCAACCGTCCCGAAATATCCACTATTATTTTATTTTTTCAAAGGATAAGAAATAAACATCATTCCTTAAAGTTTTCTCAGAATTTTCTTCGCACGGCGAAGAAAAATCACGAAATTTTTTTAGAAATGAATCTAAGTAATTATCCATTGATAAAATTAAATACGACAGAAAGTCCGTAACTTTGCAAACAGAGATACTTGGTTTGGCAGTTTCGCTGTCGACCTGTAACTCATCTGTTGATCTTTGAAATCTATGTTTTTGAGAAAATGATGTAAAAATATTATAAAACAGCTTGTCTGGCATGGTCATGTTCAACGAATAGCAGATGATAGGTTGCCTAAGAAGGTACTAGATTGGGTACCTCCTGGGAGAAGACGTAGGGGACGTCGAGCAAAATCGTGGATAGGTGGCATTCAAGATGAAATCACCAGATGCCATTTACCAGATGACCTCTGGAGCAATAGGCAAGGATGGCGATTAGGTGTCGCAGAGCGCCCGGGCGCGTTGTAAAGCGACTCAAATGTATGTATGTATGTATGTAAAAATATTGCAATTTCATGGTACAAAAAATGCAATTGTATTGTATTAGATCGCAATCTCATTTCAATATCTTCATCGCGCTGTGCTACTTGTGTCCGAACGAACGAGACAAACGTCAAAGGCAACGTCGGAAGACCGCTGGTTGCTGGTCCAGCGAGCGGTGTCACCGACTCACCACGGCCAACGGGAACCGGGTGTGGTTTGGTCAGCGCGTTTCATCTTTCATCTTCTGTCGCTCCTTTTCTGACATTCTGCCCAAGTCTCCGTCTTCCGTTTTCAGTTTTGCATTTCGACGGGGAAAACGGAATGTCGCAACGATTTATGACCTTACCCAGCACATCGCGGCTCCTTCCATGCAGTGACCTCTCCGCGATAACCGTTTGAAAATTCCACCAAATTTTTCGCGAGAACGAGAATGAGTGTAATGGAGCGTTTGTAGCGATCCTTAAACGTGTTTTATGCATTTTCGATTGGAGTACCTATTTGAGAAGAGCATGAACATGTCAACAGTGAGAGGGTGGCGACAGGGGGTATTAAATGAAATGAGGGAGTGTCAACTCCCTGATGACCTGTGGGAAGACCGAGTTTTGTGGCGATTAGGCGTCGCACAGCGCCAAAGAGCGCTACAAAAGCGACTCATGTATGTATGAACATGTCAAAATATGGGTAAAAAAAGGCAGCCACCCTTTCACCCTTCGAACACGAAGAACACTAGAAGAGTGTTCAGAACTCTCGCATCATGGTCATGAATGGGTCAGTTGCGCTGGTCACAAAATTGGGTTTTGATGACTTGATTCTTGTAGATCAGCTAAAAATACTAAGAGCTGTACATCAATACTAACCAAGGGATCGCGCTTTGAAAAAGTCGGTTTATGACGTCACCCACTGCGGTAGGAATATACCCTTGGTTCCTTCCACCGTGCTTCCACCTTAGTTTCGCGTTGAGTCTTAATCGGTGCAAATTAAATGCCGCAATCACACGTTGAATTTGGCAGCTGAATGTGGCGGTCAACAGTCAGCGCTTGAAATTTTACTAATTCGAATTATTTTCAGCCAAATGTGTATCAAATCTATTCGAATAGTTCAGGCAAAACCGACATTATCCGATTGTCGCTGAAAATCGTTGCTGGATTTTGCGCGTCACGCGCAAAATTCAGGCATCGGGCCGATGACTTCCACATTCAAGCCACATTCAGCGTGTGATTGCGGCATAAGCCTCCCTGACTGATGAAACTAAGGTGGAAGAAACCAAGGGTATCACTACCGCGGTGGATGACGTCATAAATCGAATTTTTCAAAGTGCGACATCTCGGTTAGTATTGAGCATAGAGCGTTGCGATTTGGAAAAATCTTAGTATTTTTAGCTAATCTACAAGAATCAAGCATCAAAACACGATTCTGCGACCAGTGCACCTGGCCCATTGTAGCTGGTACACGGAAAAAAACTCCGGCCACGTAACCCGCACTATGCACTCACAGGTTATATAGACAACCCGTCCAGTTTCAGGGCTCAGAGGCCGAAAGTTCCGGGCGTACCACCCGGAGCAATCGAAGCTATGGCCCCAGCACCCGGAACTTTCGGCATCTAAGCCCGGAACAGACGGCACTCTGGTAAAAATTGGCAATAGAAGCTGCGTTTCAAAATACCATAGGAGTTCTTATAGCCGACTAAAGAAGGCTATTGAAAATCATATAGCTGGCTGTAGAAAGCGGAGCAAATCATATAGCCGGGCTATACGAAGCTATAAAAAAGTATACAGTCGGGCTATATCGCCGGGCTTTACACTTTATCGCCATTGGCTATAAAAGGCTATAAGAAATTGTGTAGAAATTCGTGTGCTTTGGAAATCATTAAGTTTGATACGGAACTACCTTAATATTTTAAAAACACACATTATATTTTCCTTTAAAACATATTATTTTTTCATCAATTAAAATGAGAGTAGTCCATACAGAGTGTGCAAACATTTCAAAATCATGAGTTGAAAAACGCTGACTCCGCGAGATTAAATATTAGAGCCTAACACGAAGCGGAGCGGCGACGCACTGGCGCCTACAAACCCAACAGGGATACTTCACGCATTACGCAATGCGTGAAGTATCCCTGTTAGGTTTGTAGGCGCCAATGCGCGTTTCGCGCTCTCTGCCCGCCCGCCGCGCCGCAGCGTGCCACGGCGTCTGAAGCTACTATTTCACACCAGAGTTATTGCACAGTATCATAAGAAATTGAAGGCGCTCCAACATATTAAGAATGACAGGCATCCTTCAAAAGTACGGAGCTTTCCTTGCAATATAAATGAAGATACTACGGCACAAAAAGAGAGCAGTAGTCCAAAAACTAACTAAGTCCTGGTATCCGTATTTAGTAATGTTTAGTATAAACTCTATCGTCTGGCTGTTGCTTAATCGCCATCGGCTATAAAAGACCATAAGAAATTGTACAGCCGGCTACAGAAGCTACTGGAAATCTTATAGCCGGCTTTAGGTCTATGGTATTTAGGAACACAGATTCTCCACTGCCAATTTTTACCAGGGCATGTCTATAAAGCCTGTAACTTTTTTTTTCAGTGTACTGTTACGACTTTCAGTTTATGGTTGTTGGATAAACGAGGTGGGCAGCACCGTTCCCTTAAATCCGCACATCGTTGCAAAGACGCAAAAACTTCAGAGTACGGCGCAAGCCGCAATCGATTCAACGGCCTCACCTTTCAAGAATTTTCATCAGCGCGAAAGTTGATTTTGGACGAGGCTGTTGGTCCCAATCTACTTCGCACAAAATTTCATCTCACATAGGTGTAGTTAGTCGAGCCACTGAGCCAGTGGCGTGGCGTTTGCGATATATTGAATGATCTGCCATTTAAAACTATGGAAAAGGATCGATAGATAGGGTGTTCGCAGTGAACACCTTAATAATCGATTCTTTACCATAGGTTTAAATTATATATCAATCGATACATCGCAATTCACGAAACGCCACTACACTGAGCCTCCGCTCTTCCGGGAACACCATTATTTTACTTTTGATCGCACTCTAAGAAAACTTTGAGTGACTAATTTGAACGCCCCATGCAGGCGCGGCCGGCGCGAACCGGCCCACTTACACATCTGCCGATGACATATCTGGTCCCCTCGTCAACGCGCCTCGATCACGAACTAATTTGAAAATACTTTATATTTCTCCAAGTTCTCCTCTTACAATTAGCTCCTTTCATGCACCTATTTTCCTGTGCCGAGGAAAAACGCCGTACAAACATTCAAACGTTTCCAAATCTTCTACGATGAAATGCGGGTTTCCTGGAAAACTTGCGATTGTTTTTCCTCTTTTCTTTCAGAAAATTTTATTCGCAGTTAAATCTCAAGTATCCGGAAATTCCGAAAGAGAACTTTCATTGCCTTCCTTCTAAGTGAACATTTGACCTGGGGAAATATGGCAACAGTCGGGTGTTCTTACGGCGTTCTACCTTAGCAAGGTGGCATTATTAAGGAGCTGGTTTTGCATGGATGTTTCAGCGGCGCGACGCGCAGGGTACGAAGTAAGCCTTCATTTTGAGCGCTATGCAATTTGAACTACTTGGACATTTTAATTATTGTAGCATGCATGTCGGGCTCTCATTGGAAACTTTAACGAAGCACGTGCGCAAGGGAAGATGAACAAGCTCCTACTCCATGTTTTGAAGTAGAAAATATGGTGCGGTATTGGTTAAGACACGTGCAGAGCACCTTCCAGCTGATTTTCTTCGATGGCATTTTCTACAATTTCATAGAAATTGGTACTTCATCTTCGCTGTATTCCAAACGCACAAACGCTTGTCCCTTTTCGGTAATCTCGGGTGTCCTTGCTTTAAACCACTAGACGGCCAGGTTGTATTATATGGATCAAACTATGACTTTTTCCTTCTTTTTCAAAAGTCCCTTCAGTTGGAGCTACTACCCTCATATTTGTAGGAAAAATCATGTTTCTCTCTATTGTTAGCGACTAATCGACCATAATCCATCAAGAAATTGCCACCCACCACAATTTTGCCCTATGAATTCTTCCATGACCGTAAAAAATCAAAAAGGCCAACTCAACTCAAAGATTTTACGAGAGGCCCGCGTGTATCCTATTCAATTTTTGAGCTTACGTTTGGTTTTCGTCCAATGAATGCATCAATATAGGTTCAATTTTTATCACAATAATTTCATTTTGATTGCAGGTTATGGTGGGGTTGCATTACGAGAGACTGTAAGGTCCAAAGCAAAATATTACGTCACAGATTTTCAAGACCTCATCAAACATTTGGACTGACACAGCAGTCCCAGCTGCAGGCAATAGTGATTTCAACCACTTATTTAGGAAAAAAAAGATTCCTCGCCACAGTTATTTCTCAAACAAAATTTTTAGGGTTGATGGAATCCATAGTTCCCAATGAAGTGGCAAGTTACTACTTTTTAAGAAATGCGATTTATTCCTCCTGGTAAGACCTATTTAAAAATGTGTTTATGGAAGGAGGAGGATTTTCTGGAATCATACATTGTATCATAAAATACCAGTGAAAACCCTGCGATATTATTTTTCGCAGACTTTATATTTCTAACGCACAACTAAATTTTAAGTTTTGTAAAATGATGGAAACCGACCCGGTTGCACTTTCAAAAACAAATCTTGTATCGAAGATTAAGATGATATTTTTTTCTAAATTGAGTTCTTTCAGAGCTATCAAAATTGTATGGGCTGGAGAAAAGTAATTTGTATAATTTTTCCACTGTATCAGGGATTAGGGGCCAAATTACAGCTGCGATTTCCTCGGTATACTTATATATCTTTCAAACCCACCAGCTTCATCATTGATTCAATTTCCACAACTTGTTTAATGAAAATGCCTATATTTAAAACACATTTGTTCTACAATAAAATCCATCGATTTTCCACATTCATTATTTATTCATTTATTCGCTTCATTCACTAACATAGAATGTCTGTTCCTTGCCAAAATTATAGCTTGAAACTTTGACCCGATGTTTTAAAGAGTATCAGAGAGTATTTTGCACCAAAAAATTTGAATTGGAATTGTTCATCCCAAAATAATTTTTTCACTGGATAAACATCAACGAAAATGTGGGTTTCCAGCTGAAGGCACATTTTTTCTGGCTTCATCACAAAATCTGTTCATATTACTGAGCAATGGACATCATCCATCCAAAGTGGATTCTTACTACCATTTTTCTCCATTCACTTTTGCCTACACCAGTGGCGAGGCTTGAATGATCGATTTTCGATATTTCCCCATTTGAAACTGTGGCAAAGAATCGATTATTAGGGTGTTCGTTGCGAACACCCTGTTTATCGATCCTTTTTCATAGGTTTGAATGTCAGATCAATCGATTTATCGCAATATACGCCACGCCTTTGACCTACACTAGCAACTACTCTGGCGTGCTAAGTAAGAGCCATCAGCCATCGTGGGTTGCCTAATTTCCCTCGACAAATCACGGAATTTCAAGAATATCTGTGAATATTTCTCCTCCGATTTTTCAGAGGATTACGCTAGTAATTCGATCTAAAAAGTCTGAAAATTTCAAATGGAAATATTCACAACTTTCTTCAAAAATAACTATTTTCAAAGAAGAAATTTGGCAACATTCAAATGTTTTTACGGCGTTTTTACTTATCACGGCAAGGCTGTTGAAATTTTTTTAAATAGCTCGTAAATTTTCAAGAAAAGGACTCGTAAAACAACACTTGAAATTGATATTTCAGGAAACCCTGAAAATCTTCGACATTTTTTTTAAAGTAAAAGGCAAGAAAGGTGAATTTAGGTAAGAAAGAAGTGTTAAAGAAATTTTTAAAAAATAGAGCCTTTTTACGTATTTTCTATCAGGTGCAAGCATTTAAAAATATCTAAAAAAGGGTTACCTGAAAATTAAATTCTAACAGTTTTTAAGAGTGTTTGAAAGAAGCTTTTTAAAAGTTACGATACTAATATTTCCAAGGAAATTAAGTACGCTACGCCAAATATGTCTTTCTGCGGGAATAATCAATGGGCTGGTTTCCTTTTTTCACATCCATAGTGAGATAAATTAAAAAGAAATTGCAACCAAGCCAGTTGATTCAAATTCAAACTTCAACTCTCGCTGTTTAACTAAATCTTTGAATGAACTTTAATCCAACTTGCATCTGAATTCGGTCCTTTCGCTCCTGCTCTCTCCGTCCAGTGGCGAGGCGTGGATGGTCGGATATCGATATTTCCCCATTTGAAACTATGGTAAAGAATCGATTATTGAGGTGTTCGTTGCGAACATTCTGTTAATCGATCCTTTTCCATAGGTTTAAATGGCAGATAAAGCGATACATCGCAAATCAAGTCCACCTTTCTCAACTTTCATGACGTAATCTAGGCGAGAGCGCGAGCAGCACAAGCACAGTGCCGGATGCGAGTTGCCAAATTTGGCACAGAAAACGAGAATTTCCGCCTTAAACTTATAATCTCTCTTCTCATTTTGTAGATGCAATTATTTTTCTCTTCGAATGGAAAAGTATTTTAGTTCAAACTGGGAGGATAACTTTTTAATTTGGCCCAAAAGATTTGAAAAATTTGGTCATTTACAAACAAAAGAAAAAAAAATATCAGGACAAATCTGGAGAAAAGCGAAAAATGCCCTTGCTGCATATCATAAGAGTCGCTCTCACAGCGCTCTCCGGCGTTCTGCGACGCCTAACCGCCACAAATTCGGTCCTCCCATAGGTCATCAGGCGATCTGCTTTTTTATAATTATCTAAAAAATCTCCCAGAATAGCGAATAACTTTTGCTTCCCACCAAAAAATTGTTAATTTTAAAGGGAAATAATTGTGTAAATTTTATAAATTGAGTGTTTTTAGAGGGGAAAAAAAGCCGCAGGATTTTGAAAACGCTGTAATCGCGGTAGTAACCGCATTTGTACTGAGTTAAGCAGAAACGAACCAACCCACATTTTGGAAAAAATTGAGTTATGAGTGGTTTTGAACTCAACCACTGCTCTAACATCTATCGCCAAAAATTCAAAGTTTTTGTTTCAGCAAATTCTGCAGAAATTGAGCTTGAAGTTTATCTTTTACATCGAGTCTTATGCAGGAGCCAAACTTTAAACCTCTTTTACTCGGTTCGATCCCGATGTGGCTCGGTTCCTTTCTGTTTAACTCCGTCCATTTGATACACTGAAAAAAATAGTATGCTGTTTTAGCACCTAGGATGTCAAAAGTGTGTCTGGTGATCCCAAAATGCTGCCTTTACTGCCCTCGCAGTTAACTTTACATCCTACGAATGCAAATTCAACTGCGTGGGCAATCAAGGTAGCATCTTAGGATGATCAGACACATTTTTGACATCCTAGGTGCCAAAACAGCATACCATTTTTTTCGGTGTAAATGCGATCGAATTTTAACTCAAAATCAATATTTTTGGGGTAAAAACGTGTCACTTGGCGCGAAATTTGGCGGCGCGGGTCGGGTCAGCGTCCGGCGGGAACAGAGAGACCACTACTTTCAAGACCCGACAACTCACCACTCACCGCGCCTCCCCCTCCACGGTTCATTCATCTCGATGGCGGCGCTGCTCCGCGTGGCGGCGCGGCGTCCATTCATTTTTTCCCCGCGAACGCGACGCCGCCGCCAACGGGATGTCGGCGCTAGATCTCCGAGTTCCATTTCCATTTCAGCGCGAGTAGAGGAATTGGAGCGCTCGCTGGATGGGGCCCGGGACCGCCTTTGCCCGACAGACCAGCCGCGGCGACCCCTTAGCGTGCCCCTGAGCCACCGCTCGAGAACCGCTCTGGTTGGCCAAGGCCGCGGACCCCAACCGCTGGTGCAACCGCTAAAACACGTGTCACCGTTTCCTACGTCGCAGATTTCCGGGATTTTTAAGAGGGAGTTTTGGAGGGACTCCCTCTACACTGGAAAAAAAGTCGTCTGTATTGGCGATACGCTCGCGTTACCGATATCAAAAAAATGGAAAATCGCGTTGCGTACTTCACGGACAGCCCCTTTTAAAGGCCATGTGAACCGTAGAAACAATGGGAAAAAAACACATTGGATCTAGAGTCCAGACTCTTGAAAACAATGACAAGAAAAATTACTCTTGATCCAATCGGATTTTTGCTTGGATCAAAAGGAAATCCGCTTAAATTAAGAGGATTGGTTCTCGATCCAAGCAAAAATCCGATTGAATCAAGCGTATTTTTTCTTGTCAACGTTTTCAAGAGTCTGGACTCTAGATCCAATGTGTTTTTTTTTCCAGTGCGGGGTTTACTGTCGGAGATATGCAATGAAGATGTTGCATGTGTGAGGAATTTGCGATTTGACTATTGATTCTTACGTAAAAGTTCGCGAGAAACACGATAGTGCCACTGGTTTTCTCTGAAATCAACTCCCAAGCTCAAAAAAAGCTCTCAAGTTGAGGCCAAAATGGAGGGGATATCCCACGCTATCCTAAGAGTCCACCTCTACATCAAGACAAACTCTCCATGCAAAGATAGGAAGCAAATACTTCGACGGGGCTGCAACTTCATTTGGGGACTCCAAACCTGAAAACACGGCAACCCTGCTAATGTATTTGCTCCCTATCTTTGCATGGAAAGTTTGTTTTGATGTAGAGGTGGACTCTCAGGGTAGCGTGGGATATCCGCTCCATTTTGGCCTCAACTTGAGAGCTTTTTTTGAGCTTGGGAGTTGATTTCAGAGAAAACCAGTGGCACCATCGTGTTTCTCGCAAACTTTTACATAAGAATCAGTAGTCAAATCTCAAATTCCTCACACATGCAACATCTCCATTGCGTACAAAACTGTCGAAAAATTTTGGAAAATAATATTCGCAATTTTCCCAGTAAGATCGGTTCTTATCAAAGGAAACTTGACAACGTCTGAAGGTCCATACGGCGTTCTACCTTAGCACGGCAGTATTGTCGGAGATATGCGATTATTAATCTGACAACGCGACATCACCGCTGTTTTACCCCGAAAAACGATTAATACGTCGCCCTGCTGACATAAAGACGTAACTACACACCGATAGAGCCTGAAAAAGCATTGAATCGTAGGGACGACAGGGCTTATTGCAGAGTGTAGTTACGCCTTTATATCATGAGGGCGACGAATAGACGCACCCTTCAAGACTTTACGAGGTCCATGACCCCGTGTTTCGCACGCCTACGCTTGCGTGGTTCAATCCCTTGTTTTTGACCTAAGTCAGTTCAGATCCTTCTTTGTTGCTTCGCGCTGTGTCCGTCTCAGTGCTGTAAAACTAAACGAGCTCTTCGGAATTAAAGCATATCTTATTAATATCATACCCTTAATTTCTTCAAATATTTGACTCATATTTTTTACAAGAGCATGCGAAAATTAAACTTTTCTCATGCCTAATCATTGCAAAACGGAAAATCGATAGTCGAAGAGGCTCGGTGCTCCTGCCAAAATCGATGATTCAACACAGGTTCAAATGGAGGAAAGCCAGTTTTGACAGCTTCCTGGAATCGTAACTGGAAAGAACCAGCCACTTCATGCGCTGAACTGACTTTCAGTTTAACGAACGGTAATTGAATTACACCAAATTTTTTACATTCATAGCATACAGAATAAATTACATGCGAATAGAAGTTCCCCAGTTTCTAGAACTGAGTCTTCAATGGACTCGGTGCAAACTTCAGCCAGATCAAAAAGAAGAGTTTATTCTTACAGAAAATGGTTTGAAAATCACGATGAGCGCATCGGTAAAGTCTGAAATACACTCTCCTAACTTCACAATCTGCGTAAGAAAATCGCGTTTTTTGAAGCTTCTCGCTTCAAAAACGATTCTACAAAAGAGGTTAACATTTCGTGACAGGAGTCATCCCATCCAACCCATGTGCACTAATTTGACGTATTTCTATCAAACGGAACTATGTGCATTATGACGTGAACCCTGTTATGCGTGTATTCTTATGGGTCTCAGGGCTCATGTCTTAATGCACATAGCTCCGTTTGATAGAAATACGTCCAATTGTAAGATGCCACACAATATTCAAGATGGCCGACGCCAATCCGCCAGAACCTCCGTGACGAGACGGACTTAACCGTTGTGTTTACATTTACATTTTCTTTGTGTTGATGAGGACCATGATGCTTCCTCACGATTTGCGTGCAAAAACGTCAGCCATGTTGAATATCGTGTAGCATGCTGGTGCGCAAGGGATGAATGCAACGACTCCTCTCCCGAAATGCTCACTTGAGCCGGGGTATCGATTCTAAAACGAGAAGCTGAAAAAACGCATATTTTGTACGGAAATTGTGAAGTTAGGAGTATATTTAAGACTTTCCCGATGCACTAATCGTGTTTTTCGCGCCATTTATCATAAGAAACAACTCGTCTTTTTGCTCTTGCTGCAATTTGCAACAGGCTCATTCATCGAACTGAATTGACTTCTGTCGATTGAAGCGATCAGAGAGAGCGACATTTGTGCACGAGGGTTGGATAGGATGATTCGTCCTATGAAATGTCATTTCCTGAAAGTAAAAGTATAGTAATTTCTAATTTTGTCGACATTCGGTGATGCAAGAGAAAACACCTTTAATTATTAGTCGAGTCAAGAGAGAAACCAAACACGCAACTTGACCTGGAACGGAGCGGCGCGGCGGTCGGCATGAAACGCATAGCGCCCACAAGACCGCGTGAATACTTCACGCATTGCGTCAAACACACTGCGGTCAGCAGCGGTCGGCGTGAAACGCATAGCGCCTACAAGACTACATGAATACTTCACGCATTGCGCCGATGCACTAATCGTGTTTTTCACGCCATTTATTATAAGAAACAACTCGTCTTTTTGCTCGCAGTTTGCAACAGGCTCATTCATCGAACTGAATTGACTTCTGTCGATTGAAGCGATCAGAGAGAGCGACATTTGTGCACAAGGGTTTGATAGGATGACTCCTCTTACGAAATGTTTAACTGTTTTGTAGTATCGTTTTTGAAGCGAGAAGCTTTAAAAGACGCATCTTTCTTACGCAGATTGTGAAGTTCGGCGAGTGTATTTCAGGCTTTACTCATGCGCTCATCGTAATTTTCGAGCAATTTTCTATAAGCAGCAACTCTTTTCTTTTCTCTAGCTGAAGTTTGCAACAAGCCCATTCATCGAACTGAATTGACCTCTGTCGATTGAAGTGATCCGTCCTCTGGATCAAAAATGTTGGGTTCGTATGATCAAGGTTTTTTTTCTTTTTTTTTCTCTCTCTTCTCATCGCAAAAACTGGCCTCATTGACTCCGGATCATCGAACCCGCGCCATGCTCAGAAAAATTCGCCTAAAATCTTGGCTCCCGCAACGATAAACCTCAAGAATTCGGCGATCCCAGCTTCGCCATGCTACGGAAAAACGCCGCACGAGCCTCCAGACGTTGCCAAGTTTCCTTCAATAAAAAGTCAATTTATTAGGAAAATTTTGAATATTTTTTCCCAAAATTTTGAGACAGTTATGCACGCAATTCAATCAAAAATATCCGAAAATTTCAAGAAATAATATACATGAATGTCGTCAGAAATACATGTTTTGTCGAGGGAAATTTGGCAACTCTCGAATGTTGATACGGCGTTCTTCCTTAGCACGGCAGAGCTCACCGGACCCGCCGCGGCGCACAGTAGGTCGAGTCAATCAGAGAGGTCGGACACGGAATTTTTTACTAAAACTGCAAATTTCGGTTTTGATTTCCTCACATTTTACATTTCAAGGAGTGCTTTCGGAAGAAAATTCCACGAGGAAACCAATAAAACCACTTTTAGAACCTCAAAAGTTTGTATTAACGGAGTTAAATGCGTTTAAAGTTTCCAAATTTTGTCCGACCCCTCCTATCGATTCGATCCACTGCGCGGCGGCCTACGGAGGTGTCGCCGCGACCGACCAGTTCCGACTCGCTTCGGATCCGGAATTTTTGGAAAACGGTCTCCTCGGAACCGGATGAATTTTTGAGCCCCCCCTTCCCCCCGGGGGGAGACCGGCCGGGCGGACAAGACTCCGGCCAAAAAAAGAAAGAAATCACGACAATTTTAAAAACCCGTCCCAATTAAACGCCCGGCATCGACATACCGGACGCTAACCACCGATTCTCATGAGCCCTCGATCGCGTGAGAACACACGGCGACGAAAGCTCACGAAGTTAACGGAGTCGGGCGGGTTTAGCGCGATGCTGTTCGGATCGACGTCGCAGACGCAGGCGCTGGATGCGTCGCGCAGCGCGGGGGTGACAAGGGGGGCCGAGGGGGGGCGCAGGGGGGGATTTAGGTTATTGACCCTGACCCAGATTCGCATGTGCAAGGCCGCTCGCCGACTCAACAGTATCCTGCTTGGGTCTGGATCTCCTGTCCCGGCCGGTCGGCGAGACCAACGAACTTGCCATTTACCACTTTCTCTCCTGATTCCGACTCCTTTCTCTCCCCTCTCTCGTCCCGTCCTTCTCTCTCCTCCGTCTCCGGCCGGCCCCGGCACTTTTCTAAGGCCCCCCTCTGCCCCCCGCGCCGCGGCGGTGTTTGCGGAAAATATGCTGCAGTTAGAAATCCCACGCCGGAATGGTGCGCGAGCTTGCCGACGGAGAAAAACTTCCCTTCGGTTCAACGCACTGAGGAAAAAGTATGGTTCGAATAACCATACAAGGATAAAGCATAATGACATAGCCTAGAGTCCATTTCTACTGAGAGTCAAAACAATATGAATCCATTTCTGATTGGTTACCGTATTTTAGCCCATATGTGCCCAAAACTATTTTTTTTTAATTGATTTTTTACTAACGATACTTTTATTTAGCGAAGATTTTGAGATGGCGTAGGGGGCGTAAGCACGGTGGCAAAATGTCATGAAAAATAAAATCTTGAAATTTCACGTGAAATATTTCATGAAATTTAAGAAATTTATGAAAGATATTGAAAAATACCGGTTCCTTCTCAAGTGTTACAAAATGTAGATATTGAGGTTTTCTTCTATTTTTGTGTGTTTAAGTGTCGGTTGCATACTCTAGCCCTTGGAAAATATGAAATATTTCACAGCCTCGTGAAATTTAATGGAATATTTCACCGAAACCAACGAACCAACCCTCTCATCTCTTTCTTACGTTTCATGCCGCCCTGGGCGCAGGCCTTCCCGTTCGCTGAAAAAAAGAGGAAGAAAAAGTGGAGAGAGAGGAGGGGGTCGGAGGTAAGGAGAAGGGAGGACGCTTAGATTTGGTAATTATTCACGACGAAATCGACTCACACTGCTTATAAGATGCTTTAAAATTTCGAAAATTTTCTTGGGGGAGCCCCCCTAACGCCCCCGGTTGAAGTGTCTGGATCCGTCTTTGTTGCAAAATGCACCCTAAACAGACGATGCAACTAACACGGTCCATAATCGACAGTCCCTTTTGATGGTTTCAGTGCATTTTTTCTTCATAATATTGAAAATAAGTGGCTGTTGGGGTGCGCCTGCTTCAGCTCATATTTCCAGAGGAAGGGCAATGAACTAGGTCTTCAGTCTCCAAGGCTCCTTTCCCTCATTGCCACTCTAAACGGAGAAACATCGCATTCACAACCGCATGTTGCGAAGATTGCAATATTTTCGCCAAAATCAATTAACGTGTGCTCTCTTCTCGAGTTTTGAGCATATCGTGTATGTGTTTCTTTCGTTGCTCGTGTTCTCAGCTTTCGTTGTTAGTTGAACCACGTTTAGCAGGAAGGACACATCATCCATTGCCAAATATGACTGGGCAATTCACTGAAAAAAAATTCCCGGCGTTTTTACCACGGTCCGTTGGTACCTTTACCATCTCACTTTTTTTTACCAATTATCGGTAATTTTACCAAGAAAGACTGGTAAGCTTACTTAAACACCGGTATTTTCACTGTTTTTTTCAGGTAAGAACACCACTTATATTGGTAATCAATTCCCGGTAACGTTGCCATTTTATCTCGGTAATCCTACCACAGTCGATAAAAAAATTTGGCGATTTTACCAAGGTCCAGTAAAATTACCGCGAATGTTCAATAATTTTACCAAGATGTCTCGGTAAAATTACCCACTCCATAAATGGTAATTTTACCAAGAAAAAACTGGGATCAAATAGAAACCCGAATTCTTGGTAATTTTCCCCTTTTCTTAGTAAATATACCTCGAGAGATGTTTTTTTCAGTGTTGAATCTTTTACAAAAGAGGACGGTTGTGCGGATTCCCTCGAAAATGTTAAGGCGTTTGCTTCGTCCCTGATAAAAATTGGCAGTAAAATCTGTGTTCCAAAATACCATTGACCTACAGCCGGCTGTAAGATTTCCAATAGCTTCTACAGCCGGCAACACAATTTCTTATAGCCTTTTATAGCCGATGGCGACTAAGCAATAGCCTGGCGATAAAGTGTATGCTAAACGTTACTAATTACGGATGCTAGGGCTTAGTGAGTTTTTGGACTACCGCTCACTTTTTGGGCCGCAGTATCTTGATTTAATTTGTGAGGAAAGCTCCGTACTTTTGAAGGATGCTTGCCATTCCTAATATGTTGGAGCGCCTTCAATTTCGTATGATACTGTGCAATACTTCTGGTGTGAAATAGTTGGTTCAAGCACCGCGGTACGCTGTGGCGCGGCGCGGCGGGCGGGCAGCCAGCGCTGAACGCGGATTGGCACCTACAAACCTAACTGGGATACTTCACGCATTGCGCAATGCGTGAAGTATCCCTGTTAGATTTGTAGGTGCCAGTGCGCCGCCGCTCCGCTTTGTGTTAAGCTCTAATATTTGCGGAGTCAGCGTTTTTCAACTCATGACTTTGAAATGTTTGCACACTCTATATAGATTATTCTCATTTTAATTGATGAACAAAAAATTGTAGTAAAGGAAAATATAATGTGCGTTTTGTAAATATTAAGGTGATTCTGTACAAACTTAAGGATTTACAAAGCACAAGATTTTCTACACAATTTCTTATGGCCTTTTAAGGCCGATGGCGAAAAAGCAACAGCCAGGCGATAAAGTGTGAAGCCCGGCGATAGGAACTATAGCCCGGCTGTATAATTTTTTATCGCTTTGTGTAGCCCGGCCGTATGATTTTTTTCACTTTCTACAGCCAGCTATATGATTTTCTATCGCCCTCTTCAGTCGGCTATAAGAACTCCAATGGTATTTTGAAACGCAGCTCCTATCGCCAATTTTTACCAGGGGCCCTATGCAGAAAATTCACTGAAGTTAGAACAAAACTCTGCACAACCGCTTTCATGTAAAAAATTAAATTGCGCCATTAAATTTGGCAATAGCTGATTTGGCTTTGTTCCTTTCTGCTTGACGCGGTGCAGTTTATCAAAGAATATTTTCCAAATTTCTCGTGTACTCATGAAGTTGTTCTCGATTTCAATTGTAAAGTAATACATCAAATTACTCTTTACTGTAGCGGTAAAACCTTTCAGCATTCTAAAACCATAGTGGAACCAATATTTTTATTTTATCACTTCATGACAAAAACAAATTTTTAAAGACTAAGAGAGTCTAAGAATGTCTATGTAAATTTTTTCAATCGCAAGTTTACAAATAAAAAGCTAATAAAAATTTGATCAAATAATTTAACAAATCGAAAAAGCACAAGGAACGAAGATTTTTTCTTTTTTTAAAAGGATAATTACAGAGCTCGGCCAAATGCGAAAGAAACGTCAGACGAAAAATATGAGTTTGTATGGAACATACCGTTATCAGTCAAAATATAGTGTGTGTATCAATATCGCTCAAATATTTGATGACTATAAATACTATTTACTTCACCAGTCAGCTGTGTTCCCTCGCGTTTTCAGAACTTGTGTGCCAAGTACACAGTACATAGTTACTCAATCCATCATCACATGTATAAACAAGAGAACCAACTTTATGGCTTCTTTCAGAAACGACTCGTCCGATTTGGATTCCCTTACTCTAATAAGTGATCAAATTTAGAACGCCTACTCTTTAGTTAGTTAGTTAATAAATTTTAAGACATTCAGCGTCTTAAGCTATTAACGTCTTTACAGAGAATTTTGAAAATGGGGGTATATACAAAAATTTAGATTTTTAAATTAAGAGAGGCAAAGAGTTTCAGTAGTAGTGGCATTGGGTTCATCGCATGTTAGTGGGTTTTTATTCACTCTTTAAATAAATAAATAAATAAATAAATAAATCACTAAGTGTGAAAGTACTAAATCACTCCCCCAAAAACCGAACAAAGTTATTTTCTGATGACCCCTAAAATCAAAATCCCCACACATTAGATCCCATGAAAAACAAGTAATTTACACTTCAGCAACTGTCAATTTATGTGTAATAGAGGAAAAAAGTTGTATGCTACAGCTAACTATGTAAATTGACAATGCAACATTGTCATGTTTCACCCAAAGCACAAGCAGCCTCGGACAGCATTGGCGGATCCAGCAATTTGGCAACTCCGGATTTCCTCCATTTAAAGCTATGGGAATGTATCGATTCTTGGAGGGGCCAGGTGCTCCGACAAGAATCGATTATTTAGCATAGGTTTAAATGGAGGAATCCGGTGTTGCCAAATTGCTGGATCCGCCTCTGTCGGACAGTGGAAGTAGATTGCAGGGAAAATTCCCTGGTCACTGGCCACCAAAGTAACGCCATGCTAAGGAAGAACGTTGTATGAGCCACCAGGCGTTGTCAAATTTCCTTCAAAAAACATAGGATTTTCAGGAAAATTTGTGAATATTTCTCCTTCGATTTTTGGAGTATTTTGCTAGAATTTTGATCTAAAAAGTCTGAATATTTCAAGGAAAAATATCAGTAGCTTTCCTCGATAGTGAATATACTTTCTGAGAGGAAATTTGGCAACATTCGAATGCTCATACGGCGTTTTTCCTTAGGACGGCAGAGTGCTTGAATGTCAATTTTTTTCTCAACGGATGGGTGGGTCACATGGGATTCGTCTATTGCAAGGGTTAATCGGACAGGAAGTATTCAATTATGCAACCATGATGTTCCTGTGTCGTAATTAATAAGTTTACGCAGTTTTGGAGATTTTTGGGGCTTTTTTCCTTATTTCCTTGTACGCATATTTGATTAAGACGTTATAATTCGCGTTGAAGCAGCGAAGAGGGAGACAATGTTGAAGTCGTGAATTCGCACACAACGGGAAAGTGGTATCTCTTCTTATGTCTGTGTCGCGAGCGAATAATAAAGTCAGGCATTTAATCAAATGCCCAAACAAATAGTCAATTTTTTAGAGTTCATAAGGTTTTGTATGTTTTACAAGGGCCTCTTGATTCAGATCCATCAAAGTACAAACTATAATTTACTTTTCATTTCAAAAATTCTGCTCACACATCTACAATAGACCAAATTCTGAAAACTCTTTATTTGATAAAATTTTACATATTTTGAGAAAAATGTGAATTTATGGACCTGGAAAAACCTATTCATGATCGTAGGAGGCAAAGTTTTTAGTGACTTCTATCCCACACGATCAAAGAATACTTTTGTTTACAGTCAGCAAAATAATCCTAATTTTAATTTATGTAAGAATATTTGACTTAACAAAATGCCTCATTTGACTATTTGTCTACGGCATCTCCAATTAAAAATCTTAAGTCTCTATTTAGAAAAAACTCGAACATAGTAAAATATATATTCAATCTCTGAAGAAATTGAGAGTGCCGATTTGTTACTATCCATAGGATTTGAGTTTGGACGAGAAACGCGCTTTAGAGTCTCGAGAAGTAAGTGTAGGGTGACTTTGTTAGAGTTAACTTGCGCGAAACATTTTTCTTGCCACTTAGTAGGATTGATTTCCATACCTGAATTATGCGGTCTGAGCAATGATCCATGAGGGAATACAAAAAGGAAAAAACGATCTGTCAGTCTCATGCTTTCTACTATCGGAAATTAATGGACACAAAATACTTCAGCGAGAAAAAATCGACCACAGAGGGTGGCTTTCTTTAGAAGAAAGTTCATGAAAATATAAAAATATGCAATTCGTGGTATGAGAACGCAGTACATCTAACCCTGCAAATAGAGATTGCAGAGCCATAGAAATTGTGCAATATTTATAAATCTGTCATCAATTTGAACTAGTCAGTTGATTCGATATCAGGAATTTCAAAGAATCTATTTTTCCTTCCATCACAATGGAATGTCAACTGATTACATTGCTAATTGATAGTGTCCATTTTCCTCTCGAATTTTTCTTGTTGCTACATTTAATTGCATGAAGAATTCTCCGCACAAAAGCTATCCCAGGTCTTGAAGGTAAAGGATGTGTCACGAAATTTAAACTTAAAAAAGTATAAGAAATTTATTTGCCTTAAGTTCCTACTTTTTACGAGCTTAAGACAAAAAAAGGAGTTAATTCCTTGGCTAAACAGCCAAAAACATAGAGTTATCGTGCTTAGTGCACTTTAACAATTGAGTCATCATTATTTCGAATATGCAATCCGTGAGAAAGAGCAGATATGCACGGAAGTTTTTTCCTCTTTTTTTACCTTCAACGCCGTGGGAACCGCAATTTGAAGAATTATTCTGAAAGGTCCATTGATTTGGCGGTGACAGAATCAGAGCACCACTCTTTCAAATTTAGGCATCTCCAATTATGAAGTTGGCTGTTATTTTCCCTCTAACACAGGCGATTTGGTCACCATTGCTTGCATTGCAATCATTAATACCAGATTCTGGCGCAGCATTCCAGAGAAGAGGATAGGAGAACTCCTTTTGCGTTCACCACACTCATCTCCGCAACTCAACTCTGATAAGACTATCTTTAAAATTCATATTTTCGACTTTTTACATACATACATACATATAAGTAGCTTTACAGCACTTCCTCGCGCTCTACGACTCCTAACCTCCACTGCTCTCTTTCAAACCACAAATTTTGGGGGATTGAGCACCTTAACATTTCTGCTTGAACCCCTTCCCTCCAACCTTTCATTGGGCGCCCTCTGCGTCTTCTCCCAGGAGGAACCCAGTCAAGGACCTTCTTCGGCAACCTGTTTTCGACTTTTTATCCGATCAAATTTCGCACTTAACCCTCGATGATTTGACAGTCTTGTATTTATTTCGCAAAAAAAAGAAAGAAAAAAAAATCCCTTATTTCCTACAGTCCACAGTATCCAAGAAATGCATGTATTTTTGGACTCACGCACACTACACTGGAAAAAAACACATTGGATCTAGAGTCCAGACTCTTGAAAACATTGACAAGAAAAAATACTCTTGATTCAATCAGATTATTGCTTGAATCAAAAGGAAATTCGCTCAAATTAAGAGGCTTGGTTCTTGATTTAAGCAAAAATCCGATTGAATCAAGAGTATTTTTTCTTGTCGATGTTTTTAAGAGTCTGGACTCTAGATACAATGTGTCTTTTTTCCAGTGTAGTCCGAGTCAATGGGAGACGTCGGACAAAATTTGGAAACTTTAAACGCTTATGAATCCGTTTTTACAGAACTTTGAGGTTCTAAAAGTGGTTTCATTGGTTTCTTCGTAAAATTTTCTTCTAGAGGCGCCCCTTAAAATTTAGAATGTGACGAAATAAACATCAAAATTTGCAGTTTTAGCTACTCGTTTCATGTCCGAACTCTCTAATTGATTCGACCCACTGTGCCATGGTGATTTGAAAAATTTGAAGGTGGCATGATAAGTCGCCACTTGTTTGCATTTCAAAATTGGGCAAATGATAAACTCGGCAGTTTGAAGTCATTCGTTTGCACACCAAGTATATATTTGGGTGCTCGGAATTGCTGTAATTAGTAGTTATGGCGGTCTGGAATATTTAGAAATTCAGTAAAAGGTAAGGCATCTACGGTAGCCTGGAAAATAAGGCAGGGAATTTGTGAGAAAATTCAAGAAATTTTGCGAGAAGCTTGTCGACACGGCAACTTTGACCGATGGCATTCGAGACACAACTTTGGAGTGTCCTTATTCATAATGCGAGTGTTTAGAAGTAGAAATTCTGTCCGAAGTTCGAAAAAAGTCAGTCAAATGTATAGAAAAAAAATTAAGGCGGGAATTTTGTTTCAATATCAGGGACACGTCAGAAAATTTGGAAAAAATGGAATCAGGAACTCAGAAAATCAAGAAAGCACGGGAACCCTGTGTAAAAAAAAAGAGTTCTTTTGAATTTTTTTGAAGGTATTTTCCCTGTCGATTATCATCAATTTCATCAGAGGATTTTAACAGCCCGCTGCACGGATCATTAGAAGATAGCTCCTTCTTCTATTTTTGCATGTAACAATGTATAACATACGCAGGTTTCTCGCGCAAATAGTTGCATTCCAGCGCTACCAGCGCGCGTGATCGTAAGGAGCTAAGGAGCGCCTTCAGCTTCTCCCGTATGTAACACGGATATCCATTGAACACAAGTAGTTGCATCTAGGCTTGCTCATCAACATCCGTGGCGTCGCTGCTGGTATGAACTCAGGGCCGGATTAAGGGGGTGGTCATGGCCACATGGGCCGCGGCCCATGGCGGCAAAATTAGGGGGCGGCAAATTTTGCAATTTTTTTAAATGCAGGTACAAAAAAATCGGATTCAGAAAAAAATTACAAACAAGAAAAGGTGACAAAATCTCTCATTTCCAGAGAGTTCATTAATTTCTAATTTTTTCGTATTTCGGTGATACAAAAGACTGCGCACCTTTAATTAGTTGAGTCAAGAGAGAAACCAAACACGTAATTTGGCCTGGAGCGGCGCGGCGCAAAGAGAAATGATGACGAGAACTTGAGATGATAAGGAGAAGCCCTCGACGCGGCAGTCGGCATGTAACATATATTAGCGCCTACGAGACTGCATGAATACTTCACGCATTGCGTCAAACACAGTACGGTCAACAGCGGTCGGCGCGGCGTGAAACGCACAGCGCCTACAAGACTTCATGAAGACTTCACGCATTGCGCCAAATACAGTATGGTCAGCGCGGCACGGCGGTGGAAGTTAAATTATTAAACCACATTTATGATTGTTCATTCTTAATTTTTTAGTTCATTTCTTACAAATGAAAGGCCTTGTCCCCACAGAGATAGGTTTACGGAACCGAACTTTCGGGCGAAGTTCCGTGAACTTTTGCTAGTAGCGTTGACAGGCCTTACGCAAAAAATGTGTCCCGAAAATGTAGAGAAGACGAAGGAAGAGAGGAAGAGACAAGAAGGAAAAGGTGGAGTAAGAGAATAAGAAAATAAAAATTAGTAAATTAGAAGAGGATGAAGAGAAAAATAGAGAAGAAACATTGGGAAAATTTGTAAAAAACATAAAATGTAGAAGAAGAAATTGATTAGGGTAGGATCAGGAGGACACAGGAATTGGACAAAAATGAGAAGACCTAGAAGAAGAAGAAACAAGAAGAAATAAGGAGGAGAAGCTAAAGAAAAAAATAAGAGAATTAAAAGTAGTAAATTAAAAGAGGATGGAGGGAAACATAAAAAAGAAAAATTAGGAAAATTGATTTTAAAAAATGAGGAAAGAAAAATGAATAAGGATAAGATTAGGAGGAATACAAAAATTGGTCGAAAATGAGAAGATATAGAAGAAAAAGAAGAGAGAAGACAGAGAGGAAGAAAAAAGACGGAAAGAAATGGTGGAAGAAGGAGAGGAAGAAGAAATTTCCTTGTATGAGGTTGATGAAACGTTAAAAGGACATACGGATGATATTCCGAAAACGACCTGTCTAGACTTGACTCCGTAAACTTCTTCCATGGGAACAAAAAAACGAATAAAAAAACAAGGCGAGAAATGGACTGATCTGCCTGAATCTAATTGTGCGAGCTCGTTATGGGGTGATAATGCACAGCGTGCGTTGAGAAATGCAGACCGAAGAATCTAGACAGCCGTGAGCCAGTTAGCGTAGGCGTTAGGCGCTGTTGAGCGTGAAATTTTTCGAGCAAGCTAATTTTGAAGAAAGCATCAGACAGAAAAATAAGGAGACCCAATGGCTAACTGTGCCTTGTGAGGATGCTAGCTAACTGTATTGTACAGGTGTCGTAAAATGATTTTAGTGCAGAGTTACCACTACTGACCATCAACATTAAGCACAGAGACTACGTGACCGCGTGTGGGGCTGCATGTGCGACTTCACCGATAAAGATATCTGTGTTCTTGAGTTACTTTTGGTTAATATTATATAGGGAGGAAACACAAACCAACCCAAATTTTATGTTGATTTTTGTACATTACGCGGTGAATTCAACGCAGAAAAGACTGTAGAGGCTGAACAACCCAAGAGTCAATCGGAGGCATAGCTTATTTTGTGTTTTACTTCCTGTATCAACCAAACTTTTGTGTCAAGTTTTATCTCTCTGTTGGAGCATGGTTTTTCTTTGAATAGCTCTTATTTTCTTCAGGAAGGTCCCAAATGGACTCCATTTTGCAGTTCGGAACTACAATCCCTGGCTCATCCGTAAAAACACTCGTGCATATGGGAAAATGAAGGGACCATACGTTGTTTTTAAACTGAGCCAGAAATTATAGTTCCGAATTGCAAAATGTAGTCCAAATGTTCTACATCGTGTTGAAGAAAGGTTTAAGAAGGGTCTTAGCATAGAACCATTATAATAACAATTTTTACGTTTCTCCAATGAAATTCTGAGATATCGATGGCCAAAGTGCGAAACCACGTGCCTCCATTTGCGACGCTGCGTCGCAGACTCCCTGACATACTTCATTTTATCTTCAGAAAACCAGTCAACATAATTTTTTGAAAACCATCTAGATTTTCCGTCTCTGCCAGCAGAATATTCCGTACAAACAAGCTGTGAAGTTGGCTTGTTTCTCCTCTGAAAATTAAAATACGAGCGCGGTAATTTTAAAACACCCAGAATGGAGAGACGTGGTTTTGCACTTTAGCCGTCGATATAACTTTGAAAATGAGCCCTCGTAAGGTACTACAACGCGTTGTCTCTCAAAACAATTATAATACGAGGGAGAAAATTCAGTAATATTCACAAACTTTAAGGTAAGTTTGGACCTCCCTTAAAATTTGGAAAACTCGCAGTTTTTTTTCTTTTTTCTCTATTGGACTTAACAGAAAACTGATCAAACTGTACTCCTGGATTTTTCAAAAAATATTTGTGAATAAGTGATGAAATTTTACAGGGAGTGTCAGGAAAAACAAGAGTTCTTTTTTCAATTAGGAACTGCAATTTCCGGCTAAGTTTAGGAACAACGTGTGCAACATTAGGTTCCATATACACAGAAACGGTTACACCGATGAGCCAGAAATTGTAGTTCCTAATTAATCGCAAAATGTTGTCCGACTGCAATTAGTGTTGCCTAACTTTCTCCCATATATTATCTTTTTAGAGAAAAATTAAGTAACGTAAAGCCTTGAAACCTTCCGTGAATTTCCCTCAGAATTAAAAAATTCCAAAGTAAAACGTTACTGAATATTCTCGTAAAGCGGAAATCACGAGAGAAAATCAGGCAAAGGTTAATTGTCGATAGCAGGCGTTTTCTAAGTGCCGCCCCACTATTGGTGGGTTTTCGTTTAATCAAATAAAATTGAGCGGAAATTTGCAATACTGCTACCGAGGATGTGCGCATTTTCAATTTCAGCCATCGATATAAACCTCGTTCATACCGAATGTTCCCAAAAAATGCGTCTTTAGCACGCTTTCTTTCAAAACAACCGATGAGTGGTAGCAAATTTCGTGGAATCAAGCACCTGTGATTCACTTTTAAAAGTAGATAAGTCATTAGGCAAATTAACTACCTACAGAACAGTGGCGTGGCGTGAGTATATCCGGTAGGCGTTCGGTAGGAGTGTTAACTTTGGGGGGGGGGGGG
>NW_017550603.1:930958-972541 GCF_001854935.1 Bemisia tabaci | reverse complement strand
TATACTAGGGGGCTACGCCCCCTGGCCGCTACGCGGCCCAACCCCCTGAGGGCGCTCCGCGCCATCAATGGGCCGCCTTGCGGCCCTATTTTTACCCTCCTATCAGTGTTAGTTTTATTTTTCCCCTAAAACATTACGATATGAGGTATACTTTAATTTTAAACTTTACTTAAAATTACTTTAAAATTAAAAGGACGCGTTTTGGAATGACTGCTTGATGAAGTATTGCAGTAAAACAATGAACAATGATAGTCAGGTAATGATTAAAAGTTCATGAGTCGGGGATCGAACCCACACTGAGTTCAAAGTGGACGCAGTAGACGTCATACACGACTCGGCCACCGCTCGTCTTGAGGAGATTGGGCGAATCTTCTGTAGATAAGTGTAGAGCTGATGCGCAGGCTACACAGCTACTGCGCAACCTCCTCGACCACTGCGCATCCTCCCGCGCATAGCGGTAGCAGTCTCGGAGCATTCTGAAAATTCACTCACTTTTATAACGTGATTGTAAAAAAACCTGGGTCATATTTCCAAAATCTGAATACAGCGGGCTNGCGCCGGTGCCTCTCCTCTCTCGTGTACCCTTTGCCCCTTCATCATTGCAAGCAGGTTCTCTCTCCTCACCGTACGCAGATCATCCAGGTTCGATAGCCGGTGCGGACCACGCGTCACAGGATTTCCTCTCTCCGCCGCGCCACATACCGCTGTCGGAAGCCAAGCGCCCGATACTTATTTACGATCTACTATTCACAATTCTGTATTGCTTCCCACATTCTTAGCCATAATTTATTAATTGCTTCAAAATATTTTAGGGTGTTCGGCGAACACTGCGAACCTATGGACGCCACGCCACTGCTACAGAATCACGCTTTACGATGTTTGCACGCTCAATTAAGACATTATCTGAATGGCTAATCAAACATAGCGAAATCCCAAAAATCGACAGGATCTGATTCCTCTTGACATTCCAGCTTATCTTAAATATCTTCGAACAGAAATGTTGCTCCCAGTACTGATCAGCGTTCCTTCTCCCTCCTAGTGCTTACCTTGTCAGTTCTGTCGTGCAAAGGAAAAACGCCGTATGAACATTCAAGAGTTGCCAAATTTCCTTCGATAAAATGTTTATTTTTGAAGAAATCTGTGGATATTTTTCCTTGAGATTTTCAGGAACTTTAGGTGAAATTGCAAACAAAATTATCCGAAAAATTAGAGAACAAATATTTATAAATTTCCCCAAAAATTCGTGATTTAATAAAGGAAGTTTGGCAACGCCTGAAGGCTAATGCGGCGTTTTTCCTTAGCACGGCAGAATTTTGGTATTTATTTTTTTCTGCCGCGCGGTTGTTAGCGCCGGCGCCCCCCGAAAATATGACGCCTTATCTAACGTGACGCTTATCTAACAGTAAGTGATATTAATCGTTAGACGATGACGAGTGCTCAATACGTCACTCATGAATCATAACTCACGCGGTTGAAATGGATTCGTTTAGTCATGCGTCACGGAACTCAACGGGTGCCGCTGATGCCTCATCGATGGCAATCAGAGTGACGTCGGAATGATTTCGGGTTATCTACCTCACGTGCTCTCAAAAGACTCCCTCGCTATTTCTTTTTGAAATCCAAATTTATGCATCAAAATGTATTTACTTCGAAACTTGATACGTTTCATACGATACCTGTGCTTGAATCAGAAGGAAATCCTCTTAAATGAAGAGACTTGGCTCTCGATTCTAGCAAAAATCTGATTGGATCAAGAGTAGTTTCTTCTTATCAAATTTATTAAGAGTCTGGACTCCGGATCCAGCTTTTTTCCAGCTGTGTTCGCTTCAAAACGCTCCGAAGTCCCTAACTTGGGACCGAAGGCCAAAATTCGCGTTTTTCACGGAGAGGAAGAGGTAGGGGTTCAGTCCCAACTCGGACATTTCCGATTAATTGTGGTGGTACCAGGGCCGGATTTACCTTCTTGCCGCCCATGGGCCATGTTAATACATCAGCTGGAACACTCAATCAAAGAAAGGGACGACTCCTACATTCCACATTCAACTATGAGTTTATTTAATAATACTAGGTTAGGAATACATCAGCTGATGAGTTAACAGGCCACCTGTATTTTGCCGCCCCATCTCATTCGTTTTAAAACACCCATAGAAACAATCAGGTGAACGAGCCGGAGGAGGAAGGGTACATAAGACGCGCGCGTTTACTCGCGTTTGGCACATTTTTTGTGAAAGCCCTGTCAACACAAGCAAAAGTTCACGGAACTTTGCTCGAAAATTAAGTTCCGTGGACCTAACTCTGTGTGGACGATGCCTTTCATTTATAAGAAAAGAACAAAAACATTATGAATCAGAATAAACATGAATATGGTCTAATGATCTTAATTTCCGCCACCGCGCCAACCGCACCGTGTTTGGCGCAATGCGTGAAGTATTTCTACAGTCTTGTAGGCGCTATGCGTTTCACGCTGAGGCTGACCGCTGCTGACCAAGTGACCGCACTGTTTTTGACGCAATGCGTGAAGTATTTATGCAGTCTTGTAGGCGCTATGAGTTTCACGTCAACCGCTGCAGACCGCATTACGTTTGACGCAATGCGCGAAGTATTCATGGAGTCTTGTAGGCGCTAATATGTGTTTCATGCTGACCGGTGCGCCGATAGGGCTCCTTATTTCCATCTCAAGTTCTCGCGCCATCATTGCTCTCTGCGCCGTGCCGCTCCAGGCCAAATTGCGTGTTTGGTTTCTCTCTCAACTAGACTAATGAAAGGCGCCGTCTCTTGTATCACCGAAAGACGAACAAATTAGAAATTACTATACTTTAACTCTCAGGATTGAGAAATTTTTTCGCCTTTCTTCATTTGATTTTTTTCTGAATCAGATTTTTTTCTTGATACCTACATTTGAAAAAATTACATCATTTGCCGCCCCCTAAATTTGCCGCCATGGGCATCCGGCCCTGAGTGGCACCACTTAGACTAGGCTTTACAATGCCGATTTCAATTTTTGGCCCGAAGAAAGTCTTCTTGTCGAAGCCAATCAGAGACTTTTACTAGGGTTGTGACACTGTGGAAACCTAAAATAAGGGGACCAATCAGAAGTGGATTCACATTATCCTTACTCTCAGTATAAAGGGACTCTACCCTAGTAGTCAGACTGACGTCTGGTATAGTCACTTTTACCAGGATTGTGACACTATGGAGGCCTAGAATAAGGGGACCAATCAGAAATGGATTCGTATTGTCTTAACTCTCAGTACAAAGGGACTCTACCCTAGTAGTCAGACTGACGTCAGGTAGACTCACTTATACTAGGGTTGTGACACTGTGGAGGCATAGAATAGGGGGACCAATCAGAAATGGATTCGTATTGTCTTTACTCTCAGTATAAAGGGACTCCAGGATCTCGACGCGTGGCAACAGCGGAGCGGTGGCTGCGGCAGGCAGCTCCGGATGGCAAAACGACAGTGGGCAACTCAACTCTCTCCGTTACGGGTTCCCGGTCGGTCGGAGCTTGGGCCCCCCTCGCCGGCGAGAAGCCCCAAGCTCGCGCGCCACCCCGCCCCGCGCCCCCCCTGGGCCGGTCCCGCGCTCCGACAACGCCGCGCGGCATACTTGGTGCCCGCTTCTTGGTCCGGGTTCGCTCCGCCAGTCCCAGTCCCAGACCCAGTCCGAGACCGACATCCACGGAGCCCGACCTCTCTTATCACTCCTGAGTCCGAGTCCTCGCCGCCATGCGATCCCACGCTTTTCGCGCCCTTCCGAGCCGAGTGCGCGTTCCACGTCCGACGTTTGAGTGTCCGGTGAGTTCGCGACGTGAACCGAACGCACGTGTTGGGATAACTGTGGTGCAATTACTCCTACCTTCGCCGGCTGCGTCTTCAGTTCCGGTAAGTGTGCCACCAGTGCTATCATTCCATGTCCGTCCGAAGTTCCGCAATTCGGAACTCTTTTCTTCCGATTTTTCACGTTGCATGACCGTCAAAAGTTCCGGGTTTTTCTTGGTTTTGCAAATGTTCCGAGAAAGTTCCGGAAAACGGAACTCTTTTGGTTCCAATTTCTCCCGTTCCATGACCGTCAAAAGTTCCGGGGTTCTTTTTGGTTTTTTCAAATGTTCCGAGAAAGTTCCGGAAAACGGAACTCTTTAGTTCCAATTCCTCCCGTTCCATGACCGTCAAAATTTCGGGGTTCTTTTTGGTTTTTTTAAATGCTCCGAGAAAGTTCCGGAAAACGGAACTCTTTTCTTCCAATTTCTCCCGTTCCATGACCGTCAAAAGTTCCGGGATTCTTTTTGTTTTTTTCAAATGATCCAAGAAAGTTCCAAAAAACGGAACTCTTTTGTTCCAATTTCTCCCGTTCCATGACTGTCAAAAGTTCCGGGATTCTTTTTGGTTTTTTCAAATGTTCCGACCGGGTTTGAATCCCGGTGATGGCGAAAAATTTTCGCGAAACTAACGAGTGGATCTGCAGAAACAGATTCCACTCGACCTTAATCCCTGAAAATTTGGAGGCCGGAGCATGGATGATGTGCCAAAATCCCCCTGATGCCTACTGAGAATGAAAAAAATCTCTATGTTAAAAGTCAAGTTTATAGATGGCGGTAGATTCCTAAGTTACTTAATAAACAGGAATAGAAGCCAAATAAACTGCAAAAAAAAAAAAAAAGAAAAAGAAAAATGCCATGAAAGTTCCGGAAAATGGAAAAGATCCGAAACATTTCGGGAATTTCACAAGTTCCGGGAAAAAGTCAGGTGAATCTCAAAAGTTCCGGAATCCGGAACTAGTTCCGGAGCACTGCCCCAAGACTTTCTAGCAGCCCCGCACGAAAGTGGACCCCGTCGTGGATCGAGTCAATTAAAAATGTCGGTGAATTTTAAAAAGTCAGGAAAAGCCTGGAAATGTCAGGAAAAATGATGAAAATGTCAGGAAAAAATTTTTAACTCACCTTTCTTCGCTAATTAGAATGAGATTGACGTTTTGAACAGCAAATTTTTGCCTGAAAACTATTTCAAATTATGTCTTTTTAACCATCTGGCATATCTTCAATAGCCAGGGTATTTTACTCAAATGTGTCTCGGAAATCAGGAGAATGTCAGAGAAATTCATCTCCCAGATTCTGTGGCAATCCTGTTCCGGGAATTCTGCACAAACATGAAAATCTGGGAATTTTGCATAAATATGAAAGTTAGTGAATTTTCCTGTGGAACCTTGGATTTGTCTCTCTCAGCTTTAACACCGAATTTTTTAAGCTCAAGAGATTTTGACAAGTGAACGGAATGTGAAATTCCTATTAATTCAAGCAAAAATCTTATACTCGAACTTGATTGATCTCCTTCACCTAAAAAAAGTACGGCGATTTTTACCTGATGTATGGTAAATTCCGGAATTAGCCTTCTTAATTTTAGACACAGTGATATTGTAGGGTAAAGTTCATCAGACATCTGGTAGATTTACCATACTTTTGGTGAATGCGATTAGAGTTAGGGTCGATACGACCGTACAGTCCGTTGGTGATTACTATACTCACATCACTGTCCCTCAAACCATATTTTTTTCCTGCAGTGGTTGAAAATGCAGAAGACAGGAGAGTAATTTTTAGTGCCACTACTGTTTTCCTTGCGCATCTTTCGCTGGAACGGTATACAATCCGTTGCAAGCGCACCATTTGGCCGTCTTTTCAAACCAGTTTTAAAAGGATGTCATGGAGCAGTGTCACCCGAAGCTCTCGTTTCTTTACTCATCAAAGTCTCTGCCGTGCTCCATGAGTGCGCGTGGAAATGTAAATGTTCATAATTACAATATCACGCTTTCCTTCCACCTGTCATACTCAAAATCCATCGGAATATAATGGAACGCGGTTTTCATTGTAAATCCTGAAATCTCCTTGAAATTATGTCCCGGGAACGTGTGTTCAAATTTGCACTATAATATTCCATGTCGTTTTTTCCCCCTTTTTATTCGCAATTATTACTTTTAAAAAAGTATTAATGACTAATTACAGATTTTCAAAGAAGTTACTAAATGCCACGGAATGTAATTTTAGAAAATTCTATGAAACCACCTCACACGTACAAGAAACAAATACAACTCCCTAGATACGTATGTAAAGGGAGGAAACCTAGGCAAAACAATTACAGTATATAAAAATAGCTGTTCAACCTATGTTTGAGGAGTCATTTTCGAAGTGATCCTATGCGAAATGATCAAAGAACGTTGTTTAGAATGTTTCGATTCGATTTAAGGGTTAAATTTTTAATGGATTGAACGCTTGGGGATGAAAATTTGGAAACCCCTTCATACCCCTTTGAAGTCCTCTCTCGTTCATCATTTGCCCCATCGCAGCTTCTGATTGACCATTTGGATAGTATGGTAGATTTTAATTTTTACTATGTTGTGCGTCTCTCACATTTGTGTCAAACCGGGTGCTATGACCTTTCTCGCATGACCTTTCAGTTCCCGCGCATGAGATTGTGCTTCCGGTTATTCAGCAATATTATGCACTCAAAAACTTTATTTTTATTAACTACTTGCCGGCTTACACGTAAGATTTCGGCGTGACGTAATAAATTGAAAGAGAATCAATATCTGCGTCAAAATTCTACTAATCAAAATTCATCCACTATCCTTCTTACACACATAATTTTGACCCTTAACGAAATGACTGTATCAAACAGAACTATGTGCATTACGACGTGAGCCCTGCTTTGCGCATATTCTTATGGGTCTCATTGCTAAATTTAACTGGGCAATTTTCTTGATTTTTTCCAAGAGAACGTTCGTACGGATTGCTTTGTGAAAATGTTCAGAAAATTTCTGCTTAACGCGGTCAAATTTTTCAATGGTCGCTTGTAACCTTCAAGGAAGAAGGAGGAAAATTAGGTAAACTAGAATAGAGGCGGCTAGAAGTGAACAAATATGAGTGCGTCCGGTCGGTTTTGCAGACCTCTAAGACAACAAGACGAATTTTAAGGCAGCTTTTTTGCATAGTCTCATCGGTTGTTCGTTGAATTAGAACGCAGACGGAACTTGTTCGTAATTATTATTGTAATGCGTAATTTCCTCGACTTGGTAACTTTTTATGTCTTTTCTCCATGAGCAAAGTGGGACTCCGAAGCAACTTTCTTGATATGTAGCATGGATTTGAGTACATTGTTGTCAATTTTATCGTAAAAGAGATTAGAATTTGACATCACATCATTTTTATTTCGTTTTATTTCAAACTCCCGTCACTCTCTTGAACATGTTTAATCAGATTTTGCCCAACTAAATTGCATGTTGCGTATAGCGACCAGGTAGCGCTGCCCGTAACCCACCTAGTGCACGTTAAATTTCAAGTCAATATACGAATATTTCAAAGTTTGAAGCAAATTTTTTATAATTAGCATGAGATTAGAGTGCATTATAGTCAATTTTATTGTAAGAGAGGTTATACGTTACACCAAGTCAGACCCAATTCACATCTATTATGTCGAAAAAATACGTCCAATAATCGAATACTGTGCTCTGGATGACAACAATAAACCAAAGGTAGCATTTTATGTTGAGCACTATTTGAATTTTCATCTTTCGTCATCAACAGTTTACCAATACAACCTTGATGGGTTGAAATCGAGCAGATATTCGAACGTCCTTGTTATAAATGAGGAAAAGCGATCGCCAAATTGCGAAACCACGTATCTCCACTGCGGTGTTTCGAAAACGTCCGCTCCTGTTGAATTTTTTCGAAGAGAAACAAGCCTATTTTAAATAGTTTAAACTTTGCACATCATATTCTGCTAAGGGAGAAAGTCAAGAATGTCAAGAAAGTTTTCAAGATCGTTGATGATCGATGCAGAGGCGGATCCAGTAATTTGGCAACACCGGATTTCCTCCATTTAAACCTATGCTAAATAATCGATCCCTGTTGGAGTACTTGGCCCCTCCAAGGATCGATACATTTCCATAGGTTTAAATGGAGAGAAGGCAACGTTGCCAATTCGCTAAATCCGCGGATGGATCGATGATGAGACTAAGAAAAATTTTAACATTGGAGTGAACACTTACGACTGCATTTGCGCAGGCAATTGAATTTTCTATTTTCCTCGGATTCCCTCCAATCTGGTTCAAATGAACCGAAATCTGCTAAAACAGCAAAATTCACATTAATTATTATTACGCGAGGGCAGTGCCGTCTTTGCAAGTCGGCAACACTGTTTTTTCTCTATTTAAATCCATTAAAAATATCGATTCAGGTGAGGTATGCCGCTTCGTCAATAATCGATTGTTTTACATAAGTTTAAATGGAAGAAAAACAGCGTTGCCAACTTAGAGGAATCGGCAGTCGCCACTGTGCGAGGATTGTCGGACATCATCTCATATGCAGAAACTGACGGCATACCTGGAATAACAGCAGTAAGTCAACATTATCTTACTAGAGAGCAGTGCTTGCTGTTGATGATTTCTCATATCATATTAAGAATGATCATTGAACATTTTACAAAAAGGGACGGCTTGTTCCGCAAAATTTTCTGCTTACGTCATTTTCTCCGAACTTAATGTTCGGATTTGCCGCCCTTTCTTAACGCAGCAGTTCTATTGCATGACTTGGGAATTTTGGTTTTTTTCTTCGAAAACTAAGTACCGCGTGCTTTCTTCTAAAATATCCGTATAGACATTTTCCTCTCCCCTCTGCCCCCCCCCCTTTCGATTGCAGAGAGTTTCAGTCCCTCCTTTGGACCCCTCTCGCACGGTTCTAAAGTCAAATCTTTTCGACTAACATTCAAGAACAAACGAATAATTTCTTTGTATGTTTCTCTTGCTATTAGAAATAGGAAAAATGATATTTTAAAATAACTCAAGAATTCACTCCGACCAGCTAGCGATAAATTTAAAATTCTGTTCAATGATTCTTAAACCTATAATGCTTGATTTCCCGCCAGCCTCATTTCGCATTATTGCATTTTCCAACATAACAGATTTGAATTGGGTCTGACTTTGTTGGCCTTCTCTTTCTCCTTGAAACGAACATGTTTTCGTAACAATTTGTAAGTGCATCCCATTCAGCACTGATATGATGGTCTAGTTCACGGATATTTTTTTAACCGCTCGGAATTTTGATGTCACAAGTAAACAGTCAGCATAATTCTCCCTCGTTATTCAAAATGATTACGCGATGATTGAGGAAAGGGACTGTGACCTCTCGCGGTAGGGGATAATAATCGATTGTCGATATTTTCCCATTTGAAGCTAGCGTAAAGAATCGATTATGAAGATGGTCGTTGCGAACACCCTGTTTATCGATCCTTTTCCATAGGTTTAAATGGCAGATCTATCGATCTATCGGAAAACACGCCACACCACTGGGGTTTTTTTCTTCCAGAGGAGCAAAGTCCTTTCATTTATGGATTAGAGAGGGGGACCATTCCGATAATTTCAAATTAACCGCACAATTCATCTCCTACCACTCCCTCACTCACTCCGCCCTTTTCCGAGGACGTTAACTGCAGAAAATTGCTTCTCATCTTATCTAGAAGAAAAAAAAAGACGGTGCTTTTTTTCTCGTCCATTCCTCTGTTCCATTTTCCGGCAGAACCAGTCGATTCAGTCATTGCTCCCAAGATTCAATAAATCACGCACAGTGAATGCAGAAGTCCTAGTTTGTCCACTCAGATAGCCTGAAATCGTGCTAATGCACCTGTGATTGTAACAATTTGGCCTTCTTTCTTTCCTACCCCACAAATTTAAAAGATCCATTCCATCATTCAATTTTCCGGCATAGGTGTAACCAGAGAAACCTTTTTTTGGAGGGGTGGTGTCCTAGCCTCCTTTTTCTCAAGAGATATTGGAGGATCTAAGGGGGACGTAGCTGAAGCGTTCGCCCCCCCCCCTTCGCTCGAAAAAAAGGGGAAGAAAAAGCGAAGGAAGAAAGAACCACCAGTGGCGTGGCGTGCTTTGCGATGTATCGATTGTTATGCCATTTAAACCTATGGAAAAGGATCGATTAACAGGGTGCTCGCAACGAACACCTTAATAATCGATTCTTTACTATCGATAGTCGATCATTCACGCCACGCCACTGAATACGTGTTTTAGGGCACAACTTTGTGCTCACATTAATCCCATCTATTTCGAGTGTTTCCCGAGTATTTCGAAATTCTACACAGCAAAAGTAGGAATTCTTATATTCAGATCGATTATTTCTTTATTTATGGAACATAATGTTTCTTGGGGTTTTTTTTATAGCTTACTTCTTCTTCTCACTTTCGGCGATAAATAATTTCAGATGAAGAGAGATTTTGGTTTGGAAGCATAGAAATGTTGCTTCTCGTGCGATTATCCAACCTCAGTAAGGCGTGTTTCTGCTGTATTTAGGTTTATTCGATGTACGTAAATTTTATCAGTAAATGATGCCGAAATTTTCGTTTGCGCAGAGGGGAAAGAAAATATTATGCTTATCTTCTGTTGGTAACTGGAGGCAAATATCAGACTAGGTCTCCGATATCCGAGGAAATGGAGATGGAGATTGCTGCCAACGGTTACGTATGAAGATGTGATCATCTCTGAATATATTTACTTTGTTACGTAAGCAAACTTTAGGTAGCGTTGCAAATGTAACCTTTGCTTCAAAAGTGTACAGGCATCATTACTTCGTAATTCTTATCGTGAACCCATTTTCCCCAATGCGCAATGTACTTCCTTCCAGACTTGAATCCTAAATAATGAACATATTTGAACTGTTCCGCGATAACTGGGGCATTTTCCCGTATAAAGGCGTATGTGGCATGCAATGCTGCTGAGATTGTGCACTTGGACACTTGGAGCGAATTACTCACAGAATATGCATTAAGACTAGCTGTACTTGAAATAATTAATATCTCCATTTTTTCAAAAACTGCACCTATGCACTTTGTCCTCTAAGCCCCTGAAATTACATTGAAAATTGTGCGAACCTCACGTCGAAACTTGTCTCGGCAAAATCCGCGTACACTATTCGTGGCAGTTTTTTTTTCTCGCCGAGTTTCAAAATTTTCTAAAAAATTCTCTGACTCAGGGACCGAAACCTCGCACTAAATTCCAAACCAGGATGCGAAAGATTCTACACTTTCGGTTGCAAAATCAAAATTTTCACTCTACCTATAAAGGGCATGCATGTTTTTTCCTGATCCCTAGAAAGTATGGAGACAGTCTCTAAAAAAAGGGCTTACCTCAAAATTTAGTTGCGTCCTTTTGTCAGTATGGCGACAAAATATTCGACACAAATAAGTCGTGAAATTCTCAAGGCGTGCCGAAGATGGAAGTGTCGGATTCAAAGCACTAAAAAATTTTAGGCTCATATTCTACAACATTGTCGTCAGATTGTGTGCACAATTGGGGATATCTTCGGTAAAGAGCTAATAAAGCTTGCAATGCTGCTAGGTATATGCAACTTAGCTTTTTACATACTACTGATCCATGCAAAAGCTCTGCCACGCAATATACCCAAAATACGTTCTTTTTTCCCATGTTTATCTAAAAATAGTTTTTCAGTAAAACAATTTATTTTTTCCGGACATGGTATTTAAAACTGCACCATTTCAGTCGCATTATGAGTCTATTAATTTAATTAACTTTAATTACAATTTTGAAAATTATTAGTTTGATTTAACTTACAATTTTAACAAAATAAAAATAAAAATCAAGAAGACATAAAAAACACAAATCTAAAAAAGACTAGATTAGACAAATAATTTTACAGTAGCATGACTATCAAAAGGAACGCGACGAAAAGTGTGATTTTTCGCAACCAATCTGACAAACCATCCTCGAGAAAAAATTTCGCGGCATCGAATGCAAACCGGGGGGTGGCAGTGGCTAATTTGCCGGCTACCTCAGAGAATTTTGGCGAAATTATGCGTCGGAATTTTGATGGCTTCGGCAGTAATTAATCTTCGTCATGCGGGCGAGAGTTCGAGACTCCCGTCTCGTCGGAATGCGTGAGGCTTGCTCTGATCAAAAGTGGATTAGCCGCGATTTAGGCTGTCCATTTTCACGAGAAAAAGGTGAGAATCCTCTAGGAATATCTAGGGATATTCGTTAGCATTTTCACTCTAAAATATACCAGGGTTTTTGATGATTTCTGCAGATTTTAGTAATATCAATCTTTTAATAACATCATCAAGAGAGTGACGAATGTAGAGGGAGGAAAATGATCAGAACATCCCTGAAATACAAGTTTCGACAATCTTAGGCATGAAGAAATTTGGAGATAAAATATTTAAAATTAAGAAAGGGACGGGAAAGCTATAGGGAGGGAGGGGGATGGGAAGGAGGAGATGGAAGAGGGGGAGGAGGAGGAGGAGGTAGGAGGGAAGGGGATTGAAGGGAAGGTATGGGTTGGAGAGGATGTAAGGGTGAGGGAGGAGAAAATCTTACAGAAAACTACAGCCTTAATGGATTATCCCTTTATTTTCCTCCATAAAAACTTCAGATGATTGGATATTTTTCAACGTTGCAAATTAGAAACTTTTTCCCAAGATTTTCCACCGCAACGGACCTCCACGCGAGGCTCGTGCTTCACGAAGCATAAAGCATGAACAAGTAATTGGCGACGTTGACTTCAAAGTCGCTGCATGAAAACATGAACAAATTGATTCTTTTGAAATGTGTAACTCCACGCTACCATTTGAACATCACTGTAACAATTTTTTAACAGGATTTGTTGATTGATAGTCAAGTCAAATATTTTTTTTTCTTTAAAAAAAATTAAATTGTATTTATTTCGCCCAAACTGGTCTGTGTGAGTTTTATGTGATTAAAAAAAAACTATCAGAGCTGAAAAAATATTCTTAGAACCTCATGGGTAAAATACCAAAAGCGGAATGAAGATTTGCTCTATTGAGATGATGAAAGAAGATAGCCATATGCACAAACGATTGCGCCTAAATCTTGAGAAAAAAAGTTAATATAAACTTTACCTAGGTATGTTAGAAATATAATCGTAGTGTAACGATATATTTTAAATTACGTGCAATTAAATAATCTCCGCCCGAAAGACAAACGCACATAAACGTCTGGTGAATATGTTTGTGACGATTGTTTGAAAGCGAATTGTATTTCAGCATTTGTACCCAAGAGATATCTTCGGAGTATAAACGAACACATGAAAAACAATATTCCAAAAGTATCTCTTGTACACGAATAGCTGCTCCACAAATTATACTCAGCACATCGCCAAATCAAAGCTAAAGCGCAAAAGAAACTCACACCCTACGCATGTGTGCAATTATTGGTGTGTGGTGGATGTCTTTCTAGTGTAAATGAAGGAATGAAGGCGCTCTATTATTCTGGATTGTTGCAGTACAGCCCGTCGCGTCGCTGCCGCGTCGCGGGTGAAGTGGTAAGCGCTTGGAGAATCAAAACGCCTTCAATTCCGTGCGTATGCAATACGGACATCCGAGGAGCTCGAATAGTTGTATCCAGGCGTTACGATGAGACTCGCTTACTGTTATTCGCATGTGAAACTAACTGAAGGAGCTTGCTTGTTTCTCTTACACCTCAACTTAATTTCAGCGTCGCCCTTTGTACCGATGAAGTAAACTTTCAACGAATTGTATTGTGACGTTTCTCCCAAAAATGTATTGATTGTTTAAATGAATACGTTGTCGGTCCTCGAAATCTTGAAAAAATTCAGACATCCGAGCAATATTTTTAAAGTTTCTTTGAACTTACATTGACGAGTCGTCTTTTTTTCATTATGTTCTCTTATGGGAAAACTACTTTTGATATTTAAGTGCGAAATTTTCAAAGAACAATCGCCTATGCTGCCATAAAGTTCCGCGAATAAAATCCTTGTTAAGGCGCCAGCAAAAGTCTTGTATATTTTTCTTCTTTAAAAAATGTTCCCTTATTTAGGAATTTGCGCTTATTGCGAGTGAGTACCGACACTCCTCTTTTGCGCTTGTATTTCTCACGGATTTGCGCTGTTGCAATTTTGGGTACCATTTACCTTATGACACCAATGAACTTTACAAGTGAACTCCAGAGCATATTTTTTTTCACATGCAATTCTCAGAGAATAGTTATTTCGTCTAAACTAAAATTAAAATTAATCCTTTCCTCTCTGCTATGTTATAAATTATCAGTACTCGGAAAATAATTCATACCGTTAAATTAATTCTTTTGAAAGAAGATAGAGGAAACCGTACTTAAATGGACGCTTCGCCACTGGAAAAATTGAATTTTCTAAGTAAATTTTGCAACGTTTCGTTCTTTCGTCTGAGATATGACAAAACCCTTTAAACCGCTAGAAAATCGATGCCCAAGCTCTTTTTCCGCAATTTAAATCCATTACAAATATCGATTTGGGTGCGGAAAGCTGCCTCTCAAGAATCGATCGTTTAACGTGCATTTAAATGGAAGAAAATCAGTGTTGCCCACATTCAAGAATCGCCGCTGAGTCCATGAGAAGAGCCAGCACTAATGGCCCTGCAACATCTCAATACGGGGCGATGGTGAAAATAAGCAAAAAAATCCGAATAAAAATTGAACCCAACTTTCAGAAGCAGTTAACCGACGGATTAATTAAGAGAAAGAGAGAGAGAGAGTAGAGAGAGGGAGACAAGATAAAAAAAAGGACGAAAAAAATGAGGTTGGGAGGATCAACGACCTTGGTGAGATTTGGTGACACACTCACCACAGACTCACACGCTTGTATGTCTGCGGAACAAGTGAGCACAGAGCTTGTAATCACGGAAGGGAGAAGAATGCCGGCCAAGTTCCGACCAGTGTTGTCAAAGGTCTCGTCTTCAGGGATAGCTTTTACGTAAATACAGGGTGTTCCAGGGTTAATGCAGAAACTTTTTTCATGCACTGGAAAAAAATACATTGGATCTAGAGTCCAGACTCTTAAAAACATCGACAAGAAAAAATACTCTTGATTCAATCAGATTTAAGCTTAAATCAAGAACCAAGCCTCTTAATTTGAGCGGATTTCCTTTTGATTTAAGCTTAAATGAAAAAATTAAACACTAAGAAGTGATCCGAAACTGTATGTAACAAGGTGGAGAAATGGTGCTGGGTCCACACCATTTCGCGGGGAAACAAAGGCAAGCAATACCAAAAATTAAAATTAGAGTCAAAAATAAATTTTTAGAACTCTCTCCCCCCTATCAGTTTCGTGCTGGTGCGCATTAGAGTTCTAAAAATTTATTTTTGACTCTTATTTTAATTTTTGGTATTTCTTGGCTTTGTTTCCCCGCGAAATGGTGTGGACCCAGCGCCATTTCTCCACCTTTAAGCTTAAATCTGATTGAATCAAGAGTCTTTTTTCTTTTCAACGTTTTCAAGAGTCTGGACTCTAGATCCATTGTGGTTTTTTCCAGCGTGGATAAAAATAAGACTTATTTCTTCTGTGGAGATTTTTCCACAAGTACCCTCTGGATGAGCTGCGCACCGTCCCTCAGCTTTTCGGAAAAACCGTGGTTTTTCTGATTTTTGGTAACGGTTATGGACAAAAACTCATGAGAAATGGACTGCTCGCTTGGTTTCTGGCGCTGAGCTTATACATGACCTCAAAAAATACCAATATTTCAAGTTAAAGGGGACATTAGGGGTCTCGGAATTTTCCGAGCAGAGCAAAAGAACTCGGAAAAATACCCCCAACCCCCCTCTCAACTAGAGATATCTATATTTTTGAGACCATGCGTGAATTTAGCCCCAAAATTTATAGAAGTTAACCCTTTTTCAAGAGTTTGTGTCTGTAACCATTGCGAAAAGTCAGAGAAAATGGTTTTCCCAAAAAATTGGGGGAATCAGCTTCTTGAGGGGTCATTTTTGGAAAAAGGAAAATATTCAGAGGGAAAACGACGTGAGTTTATCTGTAGAGCACGCTCCAGCAGTATGGATTTTTACCCCAGGGCCCCCTGCATAAAGTATAAATTAATTAATTAGCTTGAAATTTGGCAACTAAGGTTCAGAATCCAACATCTGAAGAAGAAAATTCTTTTTAGAGGGAAAACGTTAACGTCTTAAGTTCACCTATCGAGCACGCTCCATTAGTATGGAGTTTAACCCCGGGACCCCCTGTTTAAAGTATAAATTAATTAATTTGCCTGAAATTTGGCAACTTAGGTTCAGAATCCAACATCCGACGATCAGGCGGTGTTGCCGAACCGCTGTCGAGACTCGAGGGTGGAATTAGGTCAAGTTGAAAAACCACGTGTTCCCGGCGCGTATCGCCGATGCCGGCTCGACCACTTGGTTGTAATAAGCGATGTTCACTCGCATTATTATCGTTTCCGGTGATAATTGGATCGAATCTTATAGAAACCGGCCATTAGAACCTGATTCTGAGAAATGTAGGTTTTTGCCTCGGATTGCCTACCATTTGTACCAGTGAGGCAGTGACGGAGCGTGAATGATCGATTTTCGATATTTCCCCATTTGAAGGTATGGTAAAGAATCGATTTTTAAGGTGTTCGAGGCGGACACCCTGTTTTTCGATCCTTTTTCATAGGTTTAAATGGCAGATCCATCGATATATCGCAAAACTCGCCACGCCACTGATTTGTACGTTGAAAGTGGCCGCATCATACGGGAAACATATCGGTGGATGAAGTCAAAATATGTATTTTTCCATTTTAACCATTCAAAATCTCCGATTTTCTTATTTTGACAAAGAAAATTGGCCGAAAAGACTTCTCAAATTTTTTTGAGAATGAATATTCAATGCGAGAAGAAAATCCACATAACTTCTCTCGAAAAACTGTGCCTTAGTTTTCTTTCGGATGAGAGAGCTTTTCAACACTGATTCCTTTTCGCATTCGAAACGTTTCTGTTTTATTTGAAAAATATCATGGACAAGTACTAGAATGATACTCTCTTGTTGTTTTTCAAAAGTTGCAAAAGTGGAGATTGTTCATTCCGAGCATATACGTCTTAGTTACATGGGGTGTGTCTATATGTGCGTGTGAGTCTGCACGTGTTTAATACAGGGTGATCCAAAAGTCCCGCTCCACCTCTTACGGTTTTTGCTCCTTTTCAGTCGGGTCCCCTTAAAATTTGGGAAGGTTCCAATCGATTCCCTAGACCTAGAGTACCTCTACAGGGAGAGAATGGACAACTCGAAAATTTGGAGGTAAGGTTTGATTAGGTCATGTAGCTCTTAGGGCCAAAAAGGCAGCCAACCCATGAACTCGAATTATCCCGTGGTACTAATTTAAACTCCGAGAGTAGGTACATCGATCAAAAATTATAAAAGCACGTAAAAAACTTTGATTTTGCATAAATTTTCCCAGTTTCAAAGTCTTAATCCTTATAAACGTTTGTTTACAATGCGCTGTTGGCCCCACTGATTAATCTTTCAAATGCATAGGTTGGCAGCGACACAATTCTAGTGACTTTCGTTTTTAACGTTGTCGCCCTTTTGGGTCCTAAGAGTTACATAAATCGAGTTGTCCATACTCTCTTTATAAAGGTACTCTACCTAGAATTGGACTACATTTTGCGATTTGGAACTATAAATTCTAGCCCGGTTTAAAAACAACGTATGTGTCATTAGTTTCCCTATGCACAGAAGTATTTTTCCAGAAGAGCCAGAATTCACAGTTCCAAAATTGCAAAATGCAGTCCAATTAGGATCACACACTAAATTCCAAGTCTTCATTTCAATTTATTTAAAGGTTACAGAGGTTGTGCCGGGTGCCGGTGGCATGGGACTTTCGGATCACCCTGTACACCTCACGTGAATCGCGGCGGATCCTTCTCAGGCCCATGCGGGGAACGAAGATCCGGAACGAGGATTCCATCATTTGCAAAATCCGCGCAAAAAACCCCGCGAAAGTGATGAACGTGTCCCCGATTTTATCGGCGAATTCGCTGTATAAGTCTCGCCGGCTACCGGAACTGGTTTAGTCTCCGTCCATTTCGACGTATTTAAATCAGAAGGAACTATCTCCATCGTGACCTGGGCTCTGAGACCCACGTGAATGCATGCGTGACAGGGCTCATGTCTCTATCGAGATAGTTCCTTTTGATTTGAATGCGCTGTTCCCAGTCGCATTAATCACCGCTTAAGCTATATAACGGCCACCGTTTCGATTGGTCAGTCCCCTCGGCTGTCCTACTAATGGATCGTATTCGATAGTGGTTCGATGAATCGTTTGGCTCAAAACAATAGAACATAACCTCAAACCAAAATGTTAGGATATTTGTCAGGAAAGCTGAAAATGAGAAATTTCGTAGCAATTTCACTACTCTTGGCCAATTAGTATCATACGAACCAAAAATCTATCACAAAAAACCCGTTCCGTCAAATTTCTCAATGAAGATTGAGGCTATGTTTGTGTTTTGAACCAATCGATGTCAATACAATCACACCCATTCGATGTATCGAATACGATCTATGAAAAGTCTATGTAGTTCGGGGTTTTTGAACGCGGCATTTTCAAACGCGGTGACCGAGGTAACGGTAGTCAGTTTACTATCCTTGCCGAAGCAAAATCGCCATAGCTAAAGGTTAGATTTTTTGTCACATGTCTTTGAAAAAAAATTCAGTCAGTGCTGCCATTTTCCGGAATTAATTCCAAATTTTGGAAATTTTGCAATTCCTCGGAATCTTTAGAATTCCCAGAATTTTCAGCTATTTTTGAAATTTCCTCGGAATTTCTGGTTTTTTCGTCCGTTTGCCCGATGATTTGATCAAATTTGATGATGTCTCAATCAAATTTGACGATTTGCGGTACTATAGAGCGGAAATGTTTAAACAAAGCAAAGGAAATACATGGTACACTTTGGCCGTGTACATATGCCAATGCTTAAATGCGCACCTGTCTACTGGTCCATTGGTAATCTAGAAGAGGATCCGTCCAGTGGCGCGACTTACTTCGCGGTATATCGATTGATCTATCATTTAAACCTATGGAAAAGGATCTATAAACAGGATCGATTAACAACTTATTACTCGATTCTTTGCCACAGCTAAAAGTGGGGATATCGTCACCTTCCGGCCAAAGTATCACAAGCGCCATGCTACGTTTAAAAATATCCGCCGCCATCTTATTTTTTTACAGAGAAATTGTTTATCGAAGGTGGCCGAAAATTTCTCAAAATGAATATCTCAGTTTTCAAAAACTCAGCAAATTCAAGGAAAAATGGCGATTTGTTCTTCTTTAAAAAAAAATAACGTAGATGCGGAGATTTCCAGACACCGCAAACGAGATATGTGATCGCGGACTTACGCCGTCGATATTGACAATCGATCGCTCGCGCGTTTAATTCGCGCGTCGGTTTTTCAAAATGAGAAAAACCGGGGAATTCGAGCGTGACGGTGGCAAAGCTGGGCGCGACTCGGAGGAGGCAGCAAACCAGTTTCTCACTTGGCTGCGCCGTAAAGTCCCAACGGAGTCGGCGACGCGCACTTTTTACTTTTTTATTTCGGACGGAGAAAGAGAGAAATCGCGAATATAATGAGCCACCCGGCTCTGGCACCCGCTTCTTCTGTTCTTTATCATACGCGTCTCCTAATGATGATCTTTATTAGCGAGTCAAATGAGCGTCGGCTTCGGATAGAGAGGGGCGCACTGCCGAGCTAAGGAAAAACGCCGTATGAGCCTACAGACGTTGCCAAGTTTCCCTGGATAAAAACCGAATTTACTGGGGAAATTCTGAAAATTATTTCCCAAAATTTTCAGATAATTTTGTTTGCAATTTAATCTAAATTATCTGAGAATTTCAAGGAAAAAAATGCATGAATTTTGTCAAAAATACATGTTTTATCGAGGGAAGTTTGGCAACTCTCGAATGTTCATGCGGCGTTGTTCCTCAGCACGGCAGCACAGGCCCCGCCAGGAGCTGGAAGGATGAGGAATACCGGAGAGAGAGGGAGAGGAGGAGACGGAGGGAGAGGAGGAGACGGAGGGAGAAAGAGAAATTGGATAAGCTCCGAGAGACCGCTCGGATGAGCTGAGCTTTTATGGTCAATTCTGATCGACTGCAATAACCCATTTTTGTAAGTGTGAGGATTTGCAGTTTTTTCTCGGATTTAGGGTCATATCAATGGCCAAAATTACGAAACCACGTATCTCCATTCCCGCGTTTCAAAATGTCTGCTCCTAGTTTATTTTTTCGAGGAGAAACAAGCCAACTTAATGGCTTCGAATTATAGTTGCTATTACGGAAGAAAAATCAAGGAGTATGACGAGTATGAGAAGTATGACAGAAGGTCTGCTACGTTTCGCAAACAGAGATACGTGATTTTGCATTTTAGACATCGATATTCATAGTCGTCCTTAAAACAGCTCCTCTCCTTAGGACGTCCTAATTCATTTACATTAACATTAATGGAGGTTTAAGGGGGCCTTTAACATAGCATCAGAGGTTAAAGTAGAAACCGGTTACAATGAGCTTTATGGTCAATTCTGATCGACTGCGATGGCCTATTTGTGTTATGCGAGTATTTGAAATTTTTTCTGTCACAGAATTTCATCTGAAGTGCTTAATCCTTCACAGCAAAAACCCTGTAGTATGATTGAGATTAAATAATTTTTGCATATCTTGCCCCCAACCTACAATACATCCTTACCGTAGATTTAACACAAAAGCTAATTTTTATAGCAAACGTAGGTTTTAACAGCTATGTAGAGCTCCTTTCTACACTATATACTTCTTGTGATCTGTTTCAGTTGAAATACAACACAAACTGAGGAAATAAGAATTGCAATACTTTATTCTGTTTGGGTTCTCTCTTACATAAATGGGACATTGGTTTAAAATTGACAAAAATTAGACGGTTTTTGAGCGTGAAAGAAGTGGAGAGGGTGGAGGGAAAAAATGAGTTTGAAAAATTAAGGTTTGAAAGAGTAAATTTGGAGAGAAAGGAGAGACAGACAGCCAGGAAGGAAAAACTGAGAGAGTAAGTGTGCGATGAATCTGAAGTGCAACAGGCCAGGGAGGGACATGCAGAAAAATCGCCTTCATTTCTGCGTGATACCCAAGCACAACAGCAGAGCTCGAATAGTTGCCTACTGACGCCTTGCCTTGCGCTTTCCGCTAACGTAACTCACGGATCCTCTTCTCTCGCCTGTTTTTTCTTGCGTCCATTCGTGATTTAATCGTTGAAATCATCTACGGATTGTAAAACGATTGTTGAACGATTGTAAAATAGTGCGAAGTCGTGAATGATCTCATCCGTTGACCTATTTCGTTGTTACGAACTTTTCATTTTCTAATGGGGCAAACTCGAGTTATTGTTGAGAGACAAATGAGTTGCAGATGAAATATTTGCAACGCATGATAGCAGTTACTGGGTTTTGAATTTCAGCATTTCAAAAATGAAGAGTGGAAATTCAAAATCACGTAAGTCCCGTTGGTTGTTGTTAACATTGAACATCGTGTCACTGTCTGCAAGAGAATTCAATTTCGTTCGAATTTCGTTTCATGAGCATTTTAATCGGGAAACTCCACCCAAATGTCGATTTCGTTCTCGTGACAAGAATTTTCACTCTTAAGACAGCTAAAGTTCCGTTGAAAGAGCAAAAAGTTGCACGATTTCAGCAACATCAGATGGCGCTTACTAGATTTTGAATTTCCACTCTTCAAATTGACGTATTTCTATCAAACGGAACTATGTGCATTGTGACGTGAGCCTTGTAATGCATATATTTTAATGGGTATCAGTGCTCATGTTTTAATGCACATTTCCGTTGGATAGAAATACGTCCAAATGAAGAATGAGGGCAGGACAGATACTGACAACACCGGTATTACGCGTTTCAAGCGCACTTGCCAAATTGTGCTCTGAAAGAACTACTTAATTTATCCCGCAATACCTCCACAAAATAAGCGAGGATTCACCGATAATCTACAAGCGTACTCGACGCACAATGGAGCGCGTCTTTGGAAGAAGTCGTACAAGGGATTTTCCACAAAAATTGTAAATTTGTAGGTTTATTACGTCACATTTTAAATTATAAGGGGTGATTCTTGATGGAAATTTTATGAGAAAACCAACTGAACCACTTTTAAAACCTCAAAACTTTGTATTTGCACAATTATGGGCTTTTAAAGTTTCTACATTCTGTCCGATTTCTTCGATCGACTTATTCCATCGTGCGACGTTGCTCTCATGCAAGATAAAGTGGATGCTACACGTAGGTGCGCGCGGTTCAAAAGGCGAGAAAAATTGATAAGAAACGAGGCTTGTGTCAGTTGTCAGCAAAGCAGACGTCGCCAAATTTCAATAATCCAAAGGTGTAAGAAATCGGGAATCATTGGTTTTCCGGGTGGACCTGGCGGCGGGGAGTACAATGTGCAGGCACTATCAGTCAGATTTTTCTGAAAAATACTTGATTAAATCACTGCCTCAATAGCGGACTGGCCATGCTCGTATCGTTAGGCCCTCGCCGGACGGGCTGCGGGTGTGCTTCTTTCCGTCGTTCCAAAAAATACCCCGCTGGCGCCCCTCGCCCCCCGCAGATAAGGGCCCCGTTCCACACGGCCCGTTACGAAGTGCAGTGCGACAACTACGGGATTTTTTTGAATTTTTGAAACCACTTGCGGTTGTTTTTACGAACGTTTCGAGTTCCCGAATTCGGTCGGTGGTGCTCCGATGTTCCCGATCGTGTTTTTTCAAGTTGCTGCGACTTTACTGCTGCATCGATGTGAGTAGTATTAATTTTCAAGGGATCAATTAAATTGCACTTTGCAATAAGGAACCACTATTTCTGGCCAATTTTAGAAAGAACACACATACCATTGGTTTTACTATGCAAATATGTGCTTTTGTGGGAGAGCTAGAGATAGTGGTTCCTTATTGCAAAATGTAATTCAATTTATTGCGGCCCCGGGAGAGGTGGGAAAGTTTTAGGTTAGCCCCGTTCAATGCGATATCTGCTAGTTCTGCTTCCTGTTCGAAGGTCATTGTGGCCTGCTTCCGTTATTGACTTTGGTTATCGACCTATAATTGGACGTATTTCTGCCAAACGGAGCTATGTGCATTGAGGCATGAGCCCTGAGACCCATAAGAATATGTGCATAACGGAGCTCGCGTCATAATGCACATAGTTCCGTTTGATAGAAATACGTACAATTCTCCTCTGGCGTAAGGGCGTATCTCGATTTTCGCATGAGCCCCAGAAAATATGGGTTTATATGTAAAATAGGGCTCACGTAGAACTCAAGGTACGCCCTCGCGCCAGAGAAGCGACTAATTGTGAAGCGTTGGGTGCAGAAAGGGCATTTCTCGGTTGCGGTGCTTTAGAATCTCCACCGCTAATTTCTGTTCCGGAGAGAAAACTATTGGGTGAATTTTCTGAAATTTTCAGTTTTCAGCGTTGTAAAAATCGTAAAGAATATTCAGTAAAAGCTCAATGAATTACATACATTTGCTTTAATCATAGTGGATGAAACGTTAGCGGAGATTTTGAGACACCGCAACCGGAAAATGCTCATCCTGCACTGAGCGCTTTAATTTGCTTGATAAGAAAGTGCCAAAGAGGGACCCTGGACGCACGTCGCTCACTGAATAAATTTCTTTTAAAAAATGTTTTTGGATATAAGTAATAACCATTTTTTTCGGCTGGGTGATGTTTTGTTAGGTTTCATGAATTGCGGGATGACGGATAAATTAAGTTTTGTTGAATTGAGTTAGGATATGTTGATTCCACAATATCTATTGGCCAAGAGCCGGACCAATCAGAGACGAGGTTTCGTTGGTCAGTTAGATCATCTTTTGTTTAGGTAAATTAGGATTGGCTGCGGTTATTTAACGAATGCCCACGGCTGCAGTGCTCATAAATTGCGTGTCTCCATTGCTACGTTTAAAAATCCCAATTACATGTTTTTTTTTTTTTAAAAAAAAAAAAAAAAAAAAGGTCGAATAAAATATCTTCTCGAAATTTCCATTGATATTTTTGAATGAGCGAAGAAAATTCATATGTATAGACTCCCAAGAAAAACTATTGGTTGGCTTCCTGTAGGAACAGTGAATCATAAGCAGAAATTTGCAACGTCGTAATCGAAGATGGGCATTTCTCGATTTCAGTCATCGACATGGTGAAACCAGTCGCATCACGCGCCTACAATCCAGGCAATAGGCAACCGTGTATCACGGTCTTTTCCTCTGTGGCACATTATTGCTCGGATCATTACTGGTCGCCTGCGCCTTGGCGCCTTGCAGTGGCGTGGCGTGCTTTGCGATATATCGATTGATCAGCCATTTAAACCTGTGGAAAAGTATCGATAAACAGGGTGTTTGCATGCAGCGAACACCTTGATAATCGATTATTTACCACAGCTTCAAATGGGGAAATATCGATAGATCGCAAAGCACGCCACGCCACTGGCGCCTTGTTATTGTCTGCCGGGCTAGAACATACCCTTTTTTATGAGGAACATAGAATTTCCCTTTTCTAGAAACTTTTTAAGGTGGCATAACTCCAGTTTCATGCAAAGGTTTCTAATTTAGTAGCCAATAGTATTTACTCATACGTTGATTGAAATTTTCTTGAGAAGGGACTCGCAAAATTTTCGCTGGGAATTCAATTTGTTCGTATAATGGACAGAAGTGGAAAGTTATAATCAACTCACTGCAGTGGTAAATTCAGCGATATAATTAATGTTTTGCGGGGGAATCACTCCTATGAATTAGCTGACGTCTAAAATCGTGTTTGGAATGACCAGATCTGTTGAGCTTGCAAAATTTTGTCTCTGCTCATACGCTGGATCGCCGCGTCGCATCATTTTCTTCCATGTTTAAAACTAAAAACATCCAACGTCTTCGGTCTTTTCGAGGATATCCCTTAAATTATGAAACATATAAATAAACAAAATAAATTCGAAACGTGTACAGTATTGTCTAGTTCTTATATGTCCGAATAAAATACAGGAGAAATTTGGGCAGTGGCGCAGCTAGGAGTGCTTTAAGGGGGGGGGGGGGGGCTTCAAAAACGTGACGGTCAATTCACCTTCTTTCGTGTGCGTCCCTGATAATATTTTATTTCTGCCCTCCAAAAGTAAAAAAAAGGTACAATTAACGAGGCTAAGGGGGGGGGGGTCCAGACCTCCTGGACCCTCCTTCCCTTGTCCACGCCACTGAATTTGGAAATCGTGTAATGTAGTCAAGCTAGGTTCTAATTAATTAATAGTGTCCATTATGTGTTCTATGTATTTTTTAAAAGTTAGGTCCGACATTAAAAAATGAAAATTGACCATTTTGACCCCAGTCGGGTTTTTTCGCCGAAGCAATTTAAGTTTCTACCTTCCTGAATTTGTCTTATGTCCATGGCCAAAGTGCGAAACATGTATCTCCTTTTGCAACTTTGTAGACTTCCTGTCATACTTTATCATTTCTTTGGAAACTAGTCCACGTAATTTCTTGGAAACTTCCTAAATTTTTTTCTCTGTAAGCAAAATATTTTGCATTGAATTCAATTTTTGAAGTTGTCTTGTTTCTCTTCAGAAAATCGAGCAGGAGCGGAAATTTGCAAACACCGCAATGGAGATACGTGGTTTTGCACTTTGACCATCGATATATTATATGTATATTATCTATATACTATATGTAAAGTATTTACCTCGAGGGGTAGTCTTTCCTGAAATTTTACACCTGTAGGATTTTTTCTTTTTCGAATTAACCCGGCCTAAAACGTGACTCCTTTGGAAGCCTGCCACTCCAATGTTTCACCATGTGTCTCTATTGTACTTCCAATTGTCGGGTCAAAAATTAGGGGGCACCCGGGTTTGAACCGGGGACCTCTCGATCTGCAGTCGAATGCTCTACCACTGAGCTATACCCCCTTGTGATACAACAATGAAATATTTTGAAATATCAGTTGGTCGAATGCAATGTTGTTATCAATCGAGCGCAGTTGTTTACATCAGTTGGTGAACAGTTGTTGACGTTCCAGTGTTTGGAAGCGACTCTCGGAAAAATCACGGCTGATCAATGTTTATCGCAACTGCATTAGATTTTTCATTTTCCCACGGACAACTATCTCTTTGCCCGTATCTTGCATATTTGGTACCTCTGGCATCCAGTAATATTTTGTGTCAATAACATCAAAAAGATATCCGGATGTGTTGCCAATGAGCTAATGGGGTGTAAAGATTCTGAACCTTCAAAGTCTGAAAGTTTTTCCCCTCTCCTTTAATAAATGTACAATTTTCTGCAATTTTCAGTAGTTTCCTGCCCATGCTGTTGTGCTAAGGCAGGACACCGTATGAGCCATAAGGCGTTGCCAAATTTCCTTCGACAAATCATGGATTTTTGGAAAAATGTAGATTTTTCAGAAAATTTTACTTATAATTCGATGTAAAAGATCTGGACGGTTCAAGGAAGAATATTCATAACTTTCCTCAAAAAGAAATATTTTCTGAGAGGAAATTCGGCAAAATTTTAATACTCATACGGCGTTTTTACTTGGCACGGCAGTGTTAACCACCCTCTCCCCCTTTAGAAGATGTACCTACTATACATAGATAGCTATCTATTATGGGATCCTTTTCTTAAATGACTTAATCGAGAAGTTGTTTTGAATGACCACGCACCTATAGAGCTTTACTTTGCTTTCAGGAGTGTCGATCGTTGTATAGGTCTCACGTCGAATCAAATGCACACGGATACACTCTGAAGATAAAAGCCTCTTGGATCCAGACTCATAAAAAAGAAAAGAAAAAACACTCCAGATTCAATCGGATTTTTACTGAAATGTAAAGGAAATCCGCTTAAATTAAGAGGCTTGACGCTCAATTCAAGCAAAAATCCGGTGAATCGAAACCATTTTTTCTTGTCAAATCCAGAGTTTGAACTCTGGATCACTTTTTTTTCCAGTTTACATATTTTTTTCTAAATACATGTTAGACTTACTGTACGGGGAGTATTCGTTGAAAAAATCATTGTCATGGCTTTCAGTTTCCTCTCCAAGATCAATGTATTTGTAGGCACACTTTTAGCAGCTTTTAGAATGTTGTGTATGGTTATCCAAAAAAACTTCTCAAATTCATACCTTTAATTTGTAAGGTCTACTCTTTTGGATGTTAGTTAATAATTTGTTGTTTTGTTTTGTTTACAGATACGATGATCGGATTACAACACGCGCAGCAGGATAGCAATGAGCAATTAGACCAGCTTTAAACTTTGAAGAAGAAATACAATGACGAAATACATACAAGACTAAATAAAATGGGACAGAAGTCGGGTGCTACAACCGGATGAACGTTCCACCTGACGGTTTATTTTACAAGTCGGTGGGACTTTCATCTGACTGTATTGCCCTGTTTTGAAAGCATCACCCTACACACGTCATTGACTAAAGGTCACGGAACAAGAACAAAAAATAGGTATTAAGTAAACTGCTATCAACTGCTTAGTATTGAGCATTTAACTGCTATTATCAATTTTCATTGACTACAGTCTATCTTTTGACTCTGATACACTATAAAGTGATTGCGGATTGCGGTAGACGCGCACTAGTCGTTTAGACCGAAAGTTGGAAATGTAGCCAATGTGCGTTACTGTTCAGTAAACTGAAAATCTCAATATAGAGAGGAAAAGCTCATTCGAGCACAATTTTTTACGCACGAGAACACGAGACTTGCCAAACGGAACTACGTGCATTAAGGTATGAGCCCTGAGACCCGTGAGAATGTATGCATGACAGGGCTCACGTTGTAATACACATAGTTCCATTTGGCAAATATAAGTCCAATTTACTGAAATGTAACGTGCGTTGGCTAAATTTCTAATTCTCTGTCTAGAACACTATGTTAAGAGTGAAAAATCGAAAAAAGGAGTAAAAATTCCAGAATTACACCTGTGTTTCTAAATTTTGTCATTTTGGTCCTTGTCGAACTTCTGTTTTTTCCACCGTCGTATACCTCGGTAGCATAGGTCAAGTGCAAAGGCCAGGCCAATCCTCAGTTGGACTACATTTGGAATTAAGAACTACAATTTCTGGCTGATTCGTGGAACTATGAGCATGGAAAAATTACTGGCTCATACGTTGACTCCAAAACGAGGTAGTCTTTGTAGTTCGTAATTGCAAAATGTGGTCTAGTTGCATCGAACGGATTATCTGACGAAGGGAGAACCCGTCAAAATTGCAGCAACAGAGAATTTGCAGGTGTCTGAAAGATGAATTTCTTATTTATGATGAAACTTCTCAAAGAATTGAGCTCTGGAATTTCCTTGGTTTCTAAATTGAAAGGTTATTGGAGGAATTACAAGTATGACAAAATAACTTAATCTGCGCTAAAATACATGTGTTTAAATGGGAAATGCCGCCAGATTACGTCACTAGGCGGTGCAATTTCTCACTTTTAAATCTGTTTTTATACTATTCCCCATATCAGAAAAAAATTATAAAAAAAAAATGCAAAATCAGCTCTTTAAGCACTTTTAGATGAAGTACGAGGGGCGTTCAATAAGTAAGTATCCCCCCTCTCTAAAATCCATTAGAATGGACCAATTTTAAAAAAAAAAACTTGGGCTCAAAATCTTCCTTAGGATATTTTGAGTTCAACAAAACAAACCGCAACAAAATCGGACCATGTCCGGCCGAACGCGAGCCGTTTGAACGCGCCGAGGTGCTCGACGCTCCCGCCGAATCCGCGAGGATTTGAAGTCCGCTACAAAGAGAAGATCTTCTCTGCCAAAGCCTCAGTCGTTCATCACTGACGAAAAATCAAAGACATTTTTGTAGAATAAGGGGCTTACCTCATTTCTCCTCATAACCAGCTTGATCCAAGCAAGTCTGATACTGAGACTAAGAGAACAGCTTTTGGATGTCTCGCGCGTGGAAGTCTTTCAGCTGACCGGGGATGAAAGAGTGGACGGCTTGTTTGACCTCTTCCCTGATTCAACATTAACTCCTCCGAGTTCAGATTTCAGATAAGATAATAAATGGCAAACTAGACCACCATTTATTCCCGTTCCTGAAATCTGAACTTGTAGGAGTTAATGTTGAATCAGGGGAAGAGGTCAAACAAGCCGTCCACTCTTTCATCCGCGGTCAGCTGAAAGACTTCCACGCGCGAGACATCCAAAAGCTGTTCTCTTAGTCTCAGTATCAGACTTGCTTGGATCAAGCTGGTTATGTGGAGAAGTGAGGTAAGCCCCTTATTCTACAAAAATTTCTTTGATTTTTCGTCAGTGATGAACGACTGAGGCTTTGGCAGAGAAGATCTTCTCTTTGTAGCGGACTTCAAATCCTCGCGGATTCGGCGAGAGCGTCGAGCACCTCGGCGCGTTCAAACGGCTCGCGTTCGGCCGGATATGGTCCGATTTTGTTGCGGTTTATTTTGTTGAACTCAAAATATCCTAAGGAAGATTTTGAGCCCAAGTTTTTTTAAAATTGGTCTATTCTAATGGATTTTAGAGAGGGGGAATACTTACTTATTGAACGCCCCTCGTAATAAAAAATTTGCATGCAAATTCTCCATTGAGTTTTCGACGGAATACTATTCCTTCAGGGTGGACGCATCATACTACCAAGCGGTTCTACCAAGTTAGGTATATAAACATATTCTTTTAACATTTGAATATCTGCTTCAGTGGAAAAAAGCCGCAAGTTCCTAGCCCTATCTCCCAGCGCAGAGTATGGGCACAAAGCATGATTTTCGACTTTCTTTATCGAAAATGTATGCATTAACTGTCAATAATATTACTGCTAGAAATGGAAGTAGGTACTGCGCAGTTTTGTCAAAGAAGGGCGTATCAACCAAAATTTTAAATTGTTTTATTTCTCGCTCGATTTTTCCGACCCAACTCGTGTGACTGGGGTCTTATTACAGATGGCACGAAGGCCATCGGTTAATATTTTCGAACCGAATTATGAGGAAAAGTCGAAGAAATTAAGTTTTTTACATGTTAACTCCCAACTAGAATTATAGCTGTTACTCTCTTCTTCAAGTAAACTGTTCAATTACACGCGGTCAACTTGCTATTGCAACTGCATTGGAGCGTTGTGTATGTTGCCTATATCCACTAATGGAAGGGGCTTCTTCGTTGAAACGTTTTTCAATCAAATTGAATTAAGTTGCAATGAATTGTAGGGGGGCTAGGTACGAGAGGGGCACCTCTCGATTACGGCGCACAATGGATCGAGTCAATGGGAGAGGTCGGATAAAATTTGATAACTTTAAAAGCTTATAACTCCGTTTATACAAAACTTTGAGGTCCTAAAAGTGGTTTAATTGGTTTCCTCGTGAAATTTTCTTCAAAGACAACCCTTGAAACTTAAAGTGCGACGAAATAAACATCAAAATTTTCAGTTTTAGTCAAAAATTTCTTGTCCGACCTACTTAAGTGATTCGATCCACTGAGCGGCGTCTCAGAATCTACGCAAATACCTATTCCGTACATTGTGAGGAAAGTGCATGCATGCATGTCATTGAAGTTGCTGGTGCTACTTCGTCAGTTTTAGCTTTTTACAAGGATTGACATCTAAAATGCGGTCATTTTTTTAACACTCGTTTTAAAAAAAATGAAATAAATTTACTCTTAATATTTGTGCATGTTTCTAAAAAAACCCGAACTTGAATCCTGAAATTAGTTTTTCTTAAGGATGCAAAAAAAAAAAAAAAAAAAAAAAAAAAAAAAAAAAAAAAAAAAAAAAAAAATGAATAAGGACAACTCATTGATGTAGGTTAAGGTAACGCTACATATCATGATACCTAGTGGTTTTCCGATTTCGAGGGCCGGCACATTATGATACATTCAAGCAATGCATTTCTCGGTAAAATGACAATGTCGCGATACAAATTAGTAAATGTTTACTCAAACGGCAAAATAAGCAACGCTGGAATTAAGGTATAAAGTGTAAGAGACAGAGGCGGATCCAGCAATTTGGCAACACCTGAGTTCCTCCATTTAAACTTATGATAAATAGTAGATACATTCCCATAGGTTCAAATGGAGAAGCGACAACGTTGCCAATGGAGATGTTGCATGTGTGAGGAATTTGCGATTTGACTATTGATCCTTAAGTAAAAGTTCGCGAGAAACACGATAGTGCCACTGGTTTTCCCTAAAATTAACTTCCAAGCTCAAAAAAAGCTCTCGAGTTGAGGGCGTAATGGAGGGGAAACCCTATGCTATCCTGAGAGTCCATCTCTATATCAAGACGAACTCTCCATGCAAAGGGAGCAAATACATTGACAGGGCTGCCAGTTTATTTGGAGACTCTAAAACTGAAAACACGGCAACCCAACTAATGTATTTGCTCCCTATCTTTGCATCGAGAGTTCGTCTTGATGCAGAGGTGGACTCTCAGGATAGCGTGGGATATCCTCTCCATTTTGGCCTCAACTTGAGAGCTTTTTTTGGGCTTGGGAGTTGATTTCAGAGTAAACCAGTGGCACAATCGTGTTTCTCGCGAACTTCTACATAAGAATCAATAGCCAAATCGCAAATTCCTCACACATGCAACATCTCCATTAGCTGGATCCGCCAATAAAGAGAAAGTGAACAATCGAAAAAAAGTTTCGATTAGTGTTGCATGCGACGGATACTAAATGACTTTCATTATAACGCCTGGATGCAACTATTCGGGCTCCATGGATGTCCGTGTTGCATACGCACGAGAATGAAGGCGTTTTGACTTCAGACACCACCGCGTCACCAACGGCGCTCAGTGGAGCGAATCAATGAGAGGAATCGGACAATGTGGAAATATTAAAAGCAGTGGCGTGGCGCGAATTACGACGTATCGATTGTTATGCCATTTAGACCTATGAAAAATGATCGATAAACAGGGTGTTCGCAGCGAGCACCTTAATAATCGATTATTTAACATAGGTTTAAATGGCATAACAATCGATATATCGCAATTCACGCCACGCCACTAATTAAAAGCTCATGATTTCTCAGGCACTGATGATTGCTTATAAGTGCAAAAACTGATCTCAAAGAAGTTCTCTCTTAGCACGGCAGTATTGTTGTCAGCTCTTTCCTTATCGCAGGCTAGTTCGGTTCTCACACCACTGCTTGAACTATAAGATCTCTCTCTTTTTTACGTAGCTCGGTAGTTAATCAAATATTAGTTTTAGTTGCAACATCCGAATCTTGACTCAATTAAACTGAGGCAGAGGTGCATATTTGAAACTCCCCGGGGCAGATCGTGTTTAACTGATGACCAATATGATATGCCCTCTGGTGAACGGTAATATGGTCGGCTGAGGTCTAGTTTTTTCTCACACTACTGACTAGGTCTAGTGGCCCAAAATGACTCGACATGGAATTGCCTCTGTGACACGGCAGTGACGGGTTTTCTCTTGCGTTTGCCTCAACTCAGTATTTTTCGTGATTTAAAACGTTCATACGATTACCTGTCGTTCGATGATATATTTTAGTAACAAGTTTTTCTTTTTTTCAAACCTTGTGTCACCTATTTTTGGTTAAGGCCGCCACAGGGGTTGCTACGAAGAACAGCCGTGTTGAATATGCGATGAAAATTTCGTGCTTAAAGTCTCAAGTCTCTTGGGTACGTCCTTATTGTCTCACTAATATATGGTTTTTTTTTTAACTTGTGTATCATCATAGCATTCACAGTTTTGGCAACCCTTTACAAAGTTGCTCAAATTAATTTATGAGGAGCAATATTAGTGATTTCTTATTCTGAACTTCCGTCATTTTTGCAACACTGTAAAGGGTCAAATATACACCTCACGGGTTAAAACATGTATCATAAATGATTTTCTGGCAAGTTAAAAGACACAGATGTCCTCTAAAGTTCGAACTTGTCTTGTGTTTGACAAAAACAACTTCAAAATTCATTAATTCTGCTGCAATATGGGTCTGCAAAGACGACGGCACTATGACAACCACCCCCCCCCCCCGAAAACGATCTGAAAAAACGATCCCATTGCACTGTATTTAAAAATGCTTTTAATGGGCCAAAAGTTTAGGAAACATTCTTTTTTTTCATTTATGAAGCTGGTATCTAGGAAGATCCAGTCAATTTTCGGAAACGACCAAGCCGAACTGCACCCTAGAGCGCTGAACTGTGCAGATAATTCCATTTAATGTGGGCCATCGCGCCAACTTTAAACGACCACATCACAGTTTTAGAAATCGATCCCCCTCATGGTCTTGGGCTCGTATTAACGCTAAGAAGGCCTTGTTTGAAAAAGAAATAGATTTGTGGTCCTGACAACAATGCGCTACAGCACAGGGCCAAAATTCGTTGTTTTTCAGACGAAGAAACATAACTTCACTCCAAGATTGCATGATTTATTAAAACAAGTCAATTATTTACAAGAATGTATCTGTGTAATTTTTGTTCAAAAATTTTCCGATTTTTTCATGAGGTCAGAGGCAAAATCAGTAACATTTCCAGTTAGAAATGTCCACTATTCTTCTGGTGAAAATGCAATTCGCGAAAAGAAAGTTGGCAACATTTAGATACAGGTGCGTTTCTTCATGAGAGAAACAACGAATTGCGGAAAAAAGACCGGGGATGAAGGGAATTAGCAACGAAAAAGCACCATAATTTAGTCGAAAATCAACGTTTTTTCAAGTTCAACCACTCAAAAATTAAAAACATTCAAAAATTTTGATTTTAACCCCCCTCCCTTCTACTTCCCGGGGTTTAGGGCGAAGAAAAATTATTTTAAGATTCTCTCGGAGGGCCAAAAACGCCGATTTCGAATTGTGACATTTAATGTGTTGCACTAATCGCTTGCTTCCAGAACCATCAACCAGAGTGAACCATGGCCTCAGAAAAGGCGGTCCAATCCAGCTTTGTCGATCTTGCCACCTCAAAAATGTTGTCTTGTGCGGAAAACATCAGTCTGTCACTCCAAAGGTTTCAATCGAGGTTACAGGAAAATCTGGAGCCCAGTTTTAGTGACCTACGCGATGAGACTGACGTCATCAGGACCATGGCAAAATTCGAGTCGTATTTTGAAGATATTCAAGCGATCCTGAAGCAAGAAAGAGACGGGTTAATAAGCCAGTTGGGATACATCGAACAAGCAAACTTAAACCAATTTTGCGAGAGTAAAAATCTTAAAACCATGCCTGATTATAACCAAAAGCAGGGCGATGATGGAGATACAAATCATCTGTCAGAGACCCTTCAGAGCAGTTTCTCTCGTGGTGAGCTTCCGTATATTAAACCGAAAATTCGAGGTTCTGTAATAGAAAACCCCGGGGCCTTGACACACTGTTCTGGAAAATTATCATCGGAAGAAAGCAAAGACCCCAAAAAGACACTCGGAGATGACATGCATTCTGTCAACCATGAAAAAAACTCAAATTTCAGCGACGTGACGTCATCATCCGATGACGTCATCAATGTAGCCGTCGTTGATGACGGAGTAAGCAGAGAGAATAAACTTAAGCTTGCCAGTAGCTTTGACCCAGAAAACACACCCAGAGAAGACATGCATTCCGTCAACCACGTAAAAAACCCTTTCAGTGACGTGACGTCATCATCCGACGACGTCACTAATATAGTTATCACCGGTGGTGGAGTAGGTAGCGAGCATGAACTTGGACTCGCCAGTAACTTCGACCCGGAAAACGCACCCGGAGATGACATGCATTCCGTCAACCGTGTACAAAACTCAAATTTCAGTGACGTGACGTCATCATTCGATGACGTCATTAATGCAGTCACCATTGGTGGCGGTGTAAATAGCGAGCATGAACATGGACTCGCCAGTAACTTCGACCCGGAAAACGCACCTGGAGATGACATGCATTCCGTCAACCGTGTAAAAAACTCAAATTTCAGTGACGTGACGTCATTATCCGATGACGTCATTAATATCGTCATCATTGGTGGCGGAATAAGCAGCGAGCATGATCTCGGACTCGCCAGCGCCGCAGCAGCCGCTAGTGCCCTCGACCCGACACGATACAAAGTAACCGAAATCACCCTTCTTCGGGATGGCTCATGGTCGAAGACAGCCGACGGACAGACACTATCCTTCCTGGAGGCGGCGGAGATAATGGCCTCCCAGGACGTGGTCTTCCCGCTGGCCTACGGCAGAGGCACCGAAGACGGTCCCTTGGGTACTCTCACCACCCTCTTAAACGTCCCCTTCGTCGGGTCGCCAATCGTGGCCGCCGTGACCGCACTCAACAAATGGCTGACCAAGCTCGCTGCCGTCGACTGCGGACTCGCCGTCACGCCGAGCGTTCTCCTCGGTCGCCACGACGACGTGGAGGCGGCCGTTATGGGGCCGCCTCCATGGTTCGTCAAGCCCGTCAACGGCGGCTCGAGCATCGGCGTGAGCAGGGTCGACGACGCGCGTGACCTGGACGCGGCGCTGGATGCGGCGTTCGCGGTCGACGATCGTGTCCTCGTCGAGGAGGTGGCCGTCGGGCGGGAGGTGAGCGTGGCGGTGCTGGAGCGCGGCCCTGGAGATCGGCTGGTGGGGCCGCCTCTGGAGGTGCTCACCGATGCTGGGTTCTTTGACACGGCTGCTAAGTATAATGGTGGCTCCCGGTTGGTCGTTCCTGCGCCGTTGGACGCGGGTGTGACCTCCGCGCTGGAGGCGGCGGCTTTGGCGATGTTCGAGCGGGTCGGGTGTGCGGGGGTGGCGCGCTTTGATTTCTTCGTCACCCCCGATGATGGGGTGGTGTTGAACGAGATGGAGACGTTGCCCAGTCTTAGGGCGCGGTCCATGGTGGCGCAGATTTTCGAAGGGGTCGGGATTGGGTATTCGCAGCTGGTTACTATTCTTGTTGAGGGTGCCTTGCGTAGAGCAAGGCAAGGTAATAAAGGAAATCGCCTTTTACACATTGAGAAATAATAACCGACATTATGTGTTGATATGGGAAGTAAAACACAAAGTTACCTAAGCGTACACTGAAAAAAAAATCTCGGTGTATTTACTAAGAAAAGGGTAAAATTACCAAGAATTCAGGGTTCTATTTGATCCCAGTTTTTTCTTGGTAAAATTACCATTTATGGAATTTTACCGAGGAATCTCGGTAAAATTTTTGAACTTTCTCGGTAATTTTACTGGACTTTGGTAAAAATTCCAATATTTCTTATCGACAGCGGTAGAATTACCGAGATAAAATGGCAAAGTTACCAAGAATTGATAACCAATGAAAGTGGTATTTTTACCTGAAAAAACAGTAAAAATACCGGTTTTTAGGTAAGCTTACCAGTCTGTCTTGGTAAAATTACCAATAATTGGTAAAAAAAGTGAGATGGTAAAGGTACCAACGGACCTTGGTAAAAACGCCGGGAAGTTTTTTTCAGTATAGTCTAGTGCGCTGGCCACTCGTAAGTCGCAACCTCTGATTGACATTAAGAGAGAAGAGTACATTATTTTAGCAGGACACTACTTTCATTGCTAGATGTTTCAGAATAACCCACACCTTTGGTCAATTTAACCAAAAATTTGGTCGATCTCATCGGGGAAAAAGTGTCGCAAAGTATTCCGAAGTAATCATAAATACGAAAATTTTTAAACGTGTAGATTCTTTTCTATGATATATATCTAAACCAGCGAAGAAAATTCTAAGAAGTGCCCTCTGTAGCACCTAGCAGTCAAGCCTCCAGCAACTCCATTTTTCTCTGTATTGCAAGACGTTCTTGACTAAATGACGTAAACTTATTGCGATTTCATGCCAAAGTAGCGCAGTTCAAAGAAAGTATTAAAATTATTTTTCAATTTAATGCAATAACATTGAAATATATGTACATTAATTGATCAATAAATACCAATTTCAAACGATTAGTAAACCGTGTTTCATGTGTGAGAAAGATAGACGATTTGCCATGCAAAAATGATTGCAACTTCGTCAATGTCATGGTAATAAATCTCGATGAGAAGAGCCCCTTCAATCAGCAAATAGGCAACATACACAACACTCCGGTACAATGGTAATAATCACGTAATAATTGCTACACATGCGAATTGGATGGTAAAAAACAGCAATTCACTGGCATCAAATTGTGATTTTATTTCAATATTCTGTTTGCTCCGTGCTACTTGAGTAACTAGAAATAAGTAGAGTTAAGATTCATTTACGCTTCTACATTTCTCCTAAAATATAATCATAGAAAGGAAGGTAATTATTTTATTAGATTTTCCAATTATTTTTCCGTATTTTGCAGCGAAAACGTAATCGTACTTTTTTCATAATTATTTCCGTAAGTATTTTGCAGAATATCTCATTTTATACAAGAGGCCATTATACTCGTAGAGAACTCTTTTACTGTATATACTTCATAATAAAATTATAATTGATCGTTTTTGTGATGTCTGTTAATTTTATTTTATTCACCAACATTGATAAAAATTGATATGTGTGCAATTTAATCAATATGAACAAATAAAAAATCCCTTGATATTTTAAAAGGTGCAATAAGTTTTGTTACTTCCTTTGATTTAACAGTGTCGCATTTTTCGTGAGAGCGCACCTTTTGAATGTAAATGCTGATGCATTGAATAAACAAGGAACAATCAAAATTAAATGAACCATCAAAGACGGACATGTTTTGGTATTTGCTCCGTGAACAGTCACCTAAAAAATGTTCGCCTTTTTCTTCTTCTTCTTCTTTTTAAATCTATAAACAGAAATTAATCCCTTGAAATATATACTTGGGTATTAAAATATTCTGTTGTGAATATAGAAAAACTGGGAAGTCTCTAAGATTTTTTTATAATTAGAAAAACCTACATGAGACTTTTCCGGATGAAAAGCAAACTCAACAAAGAATTCCGTCAAAAATATCAGAAAGATTGCTACATGGTGTATGGAAAAAAAGTCAAAGAGCAAGACAAGAGGCGAAGTAAAACAGCAATGCAATTAAACAATTCATAAACAATTCCTTTATAAACAATTTTTTTTTTCTCCTTTACTTACTGCTAATGAATCATACTGTTTATGCTGATGAATATTTGAAGAATTTTTTTATATGTTCAGTGGCCAGTGTTGAAATACCGTTAAATCCGTCAGAGCTTTCAGAGAACGTCTAGTCAAATCATTCTTGTCTGGTTTGTATAGTGCGCTCGTAAAGATCTCAGGGGACCTTTTTACTACACCTACCTTACCAAAGAAAGGCATGTCATTCTAAGAGAGCTTTTATAGCTACTATAAGAAACTTTCACAATAGGAGCTAGCAAGTAATGATGCATACCACTATACTGTCGTGCTAAGGAAAAATGCCGTATGAACCTTCAGGCGTTGCCAAATTATCTCTAATAAAACGCTAATTTTCTGGTAAACTTATGAATATTTTCCTCCCAATTTTTCAGATAATTTTGTTCGCAATTTCACCGAAAGATTCTGAAAATTGAATGGAAAAACATTCATAACAATCCTCAAAAATAAACATTTTATCAAAGAAAATTTGGCAACTCTCGAATGTTCATACAGCGTTCTTCCTTAGCACGGCAGTAGGTATACCATCTCGTGAGAGCCTACCCTATGAGGTGAAGGCAGTTTGTAAGTCAACCCTTTTACAACTTTGGAACTAGATCCTTGCCAGGGATTAAAATGATTTACCACTATAACAAATAGAAAAAAAGAAAGGAAATATGTCGCTAGTTTTGTAAAAAGTAGGTTCGCGCACCTACCGTCATAGAATTTTCCCCCGTATTTTGTACTTTGCAGTGGCATGTCATTGCAATCCATTTCAACGGCCCATTTCCGGTTCTTTTGGTGTTAGCTAATGTTCATGAGCGCTTCATTAATCTCAGGGCATGCAGCGGTAAGTATCAAGATTTTTTTAAGCACTTTTTAAAAGCACTGCACTGTCGCTAATTATCAAAATATCAGTGTCATTTGCACTAGGTAAGTAATCAGTCTTTGTTGACACTGACTCCCAAGTAGCATTATTCAACGGAAAAATCGCGATACTTTGCGATTTTATCGGCGATAAAATCTCTAGGATCATCGACATCTGAGCGATTATCCTAGATCTTGTTGCAATATAGTCGCGATTTTATTGCCCGACAGTTAATCGCGATATTATCGAAACAAAAATCGCGACCTATGGCGATTTAATGTCGATTTTATCGACAAAAATTGATCGCGATTTTATCGAACCAAAAATTACGATGCATAGCGATTTAATCGCCATAAATTGCAATTTTTCATTCGAGAATATTGCGATAAATTTCCACCAATAAAATCGCGATAATAAACCGATAAAATCGCTATTTATCGCGATCACTGCTACTTGGGCTTGAGTTGGCGATTGGCCAAGTTTTAGATCTGTGTTAAAGGTAAGTGTCCCTTGCCATTTTTATTATAAGGTATTCTTAAAATTTCAATGGGTAATAGTCCCAATCAAAAGAGGAATTGATTTATCATATAGATTTGCTGAAATATTGTCATCATAATATCAGTAGTTTGGAGCTAAAGGGTTGCAACTAAATTTTTTTGGAAAACTCGCGGGGTTCGCATTCTAAATATCGATGGCCGAAGTGCGAAATCGCATATTTCCGTTTGCAATGTCGCAGACTACCTATCATACTTTATTTGTACTTCATTTTGCAATTAGGAACTACAATTTCTGACTCAGTTTGGAAACAACGTATACTGGAAAAAATCTCTTCGATCCAGAGTCCAGACTCTTAAAAGTTTGACATGAAAAATTACTCTCGATTCAATCAGGGCCGGATTTACCTACTTGCCGCTCATGGGCCGCCCGTATTTTTCCGCCCCCTTCTCATTTGTTCTGAAACATCGATAGATCATATTCGACAGTGGTTCGATGTATAGTTTGGTTCAAAACAATAGAACATAACCTCGAACAAAAATTTTAGGATTTAATTTGGAAAAGCTGAAAATGAGGAAACTTCTAACAATTTCAGTAGTAATTACTCTCTTGCCAGAGAGTAAAAATTGAATCACATAAGACCCGTTACCTCAGATTTCTAAATTGACTTTTAAGGCTGTGGTTACATATTGAACCAATCGATATCAATATAATCTCACCCGTGTGATCCGTCGATTACGATCCATAAAAACCATCAAGTGAACGTGCCGGTGGGGGAGGGGTGTACGAGACGCGTTTACTCGTGTTGGGTACATTTTTTGTGAAAGCCCTGTCAACACTAACAAAAGTTCAGCTCCATAAACCCATCCCTGTTTGGACAAGGCCTTCCATTTATAAAAACGAACGAAAAAATTATGAAAGAACAAACATAAATGTGGTTAAAAATTTTAACTTCCACTGCCGCGCCGACCGCACTATGTTGGCGCAATGCGTGAAGTATTCATGCAGTCTTGTAGGCGCTATGCGTTTCACACCGACCGCTGCTGACCACACTATTTGGCGCAATGCGTGAAGTATTCATGCAGTCTTGCAGGCGCTATGCGTTTCCAGCCGACTGCTGCTGACCGCAATGTGTTTAACGCAATGCGTGAAGTATTCACGCAGTCTTGTAGGCGCTATGCGTTTCATACTGACCGCCGCGCCGCTCCGTTCCAGGTCAAATTGCGTGTTTGGTTTCTCTCTTAATTCGACTAATTGAAGGTGTTGTCTCATGTATCACTGAGAGACGACAAAATTGGAAATTACTATACTTTTACTCTGAGGGAAGGAGAGATTTTGTCTTTTTGTCATGGGAACGGAGTTCCCCATGATATTAGAATCGTTCCGTTGCTTTCGCTATGGGATTTCCCTATACCTCTGCGACCTTGAGCGTTTCGCCCAGTCTCCGATTTTTGGTTGATTTTCCGATGTATCAAAAACCGTTGTATTTTTTAGCCAATCATGTCTCTACGTCAAGTTGTGTTGATTGCTAAAATTCGCTTTCAGCGAGTTTTTTTCCACTTTGAGATGTCGTGTCTGACTGGTAAATCTGCGCAGAACCACGAAGTTCCGTTTTTAGGCAAATTCTTTTTTTTGGGAGGTTCCGATTGGTTACTTTTCGCCATCAGTTTTCTGTTCGTTGGTGCAAAAGATCGCCTACCTCGTTGCTCTTGAGAAGCCGCCATTATCCCACCTCAAATTTTACAAATAGAAATAAAGACATAATAACCATCGTACAAGGTGGAAAATTGCTCTGGAGGACTCGGTACGGACAAATAAGTCAAAATCAGACCTCTATTGATTGATTTAATTCATGGATACGCAAATATTGCCTTAGCTCAACTGCCGCGATCGGAATGCATACTGGGATGAACCTCGAGACACATGATAGCATAGGCAAACAATGTCTCACAGAGAAAGGCGCTTAGCTCGTTTCTCTCATATCGAAGACGCGAATCGCTCAAGGACAACTCTTGTGATAAGTCCCGCCCATCGTCCCAGTCTCTTAAATGCTATTTTTGTTCGGTCAGCCGTGGATCTGTGGTAGCCTAGTTGACTGAGGCGCCCCATTTTTTTGTTAAGGTGCGGGCAATAGGTGATCGGGAGTTCGATACCCGGCGATGGGAGTTAATTTTTAATGGTTGTATTGAATGTTTTAGACCAATCATCAAAAAATAATGAATACTAGATGATAAATGTACGAATATTTTCTCGTGAGTTAATATGTTAAACAAAAATACTGGAATATACCTCCTTCATATAATCAGCCACATGTTTCCCCAAATTAATGACGTTATTTTCTTTTTTTCAATAAAGTTTATTTGCATTCAACGTTCGTAAGTTAAGCAAGATGTACCTATTGATACAAATAGAAAGACATGAAAATAGTATGTCTAACATTTCAGTT
>NW_017550603.1:888451-926150 GCF_001854935.1 Bemisia tabaci | reverse complement strand
AAAAGGAGGAAAGAAGAAGAGCAAAGTTGTAGGAAATATAGGAAGAAAAGCAGGACAGAAATGGCAAAAGAAGAATCAACAATTTAATCGAAAAAAAAGCAAAGTATTTAAAAAATAAAAAAAGATCTTCTTTAAAATTAGTTTGAAAACAAATGTAAAACCTAAAAAATAATTTTGTATGAAGATTAAAACAAAATTTTAGTTTAAAGTTTACTAAATAAAATTACAATTTTTGAAAACATTTGTTATATTTATTCTCTCAAAAAAATAATTAGACCCGATTCAAAGACAAAACAGAAAATTAAATGAAAATAAATAAAAAGAAAAAAAACATGTGAAAGTGAAAAGTGTACAGGAAAAATAAGGGGCTGCGAAGCAGCCCCATAAGCCCCTAGTTCATCAGTAAACTATATATTCTATCCTTTAATTTTCGCGCGTTGTAGGTCATTTCTGTAGTCACGTTTGGAGACCAGAGTGTTTTTGACGAGACCAGACCCGAAACCAAGTTCCACGACTGCTTGCTCTCCAGTATTGTCGCTTGAAAGTCTCCAACCGTCAGGGGTCTTCCCAAATTTTGGAAAAGCGACTCCGTATTGCTTGTGAAGTGGTTGCAGTGAAAGATGGTGTAAGCTGCCGTGTCAGAGGAGCCTTAAAAGAAACAAGTGTCCAAATTTGAGACATGAAACCTGCGGGCCGATTATTGAAACTGATAGACAAAGCTATAGACAAAGAAGGCAAAAGGGATATGGGGAGATTCTATTGGTGGAAGCGGGTGGACAAAGGAGGTATAATAGACCAAGTAACGGCAACCTACGAGGGACCTGATAGTTAGTCCATAATTTTCTCCCTTAGTCTATAAGAACCATCCATTTCAACCAATTGGATAGCTCCATACTCCCTATGTCTTCTTTGTCTATAGCTTTGTCTATCAATTTCCTGAATCGGCCCGCTGTGTAGATAAGTATTGAAACACCGGCTCGTACCCGGACATCAATTCGGCGAGGTAGTGGCCCATCTCGCTGTGCGTTCTATTAAACCATCCAAAGTAGCATTTCTCAACGGAAAAATCGCCATACATCGCAATTTTATCGGCGATAAAATCGCTAGAATCATCAACATCTGAGCAATTATCCTCGATCTTATCCGGATAAAATCGCGCTTGTATCGCCGGTCAATTTATCGTGATATTTTCGAAATAAAAATTGCGATAAATGACGATTTAATCTCGATTATACCGACGAAAATTGATCGCGATTTTATCGAACCAAAAATTGCGATGTGTAGCGATTTAATCGCTATACATCGTAATGTTTAATGCGATAATGCTAATATAAAATATTAACTGCTAACTGTTATAATAAAACTGCTTAAAATTTGATCTGGGAGGGCTATTTAAGAAACTTCTTTAGGTGAGGCCCCCCCCCCTCGAAATCACCAGATGCCCTCCCCCTAAAGCTGTTTTTAGATCCGCCAATGTTCACCATGCGGCCACCTCTGAATCAAATACAACATTAAGTTTTGTGAACGATTATTTCTTTAACGATGTGTTACGCAGACTACGCGAAAATGTTCATAAGATTGAGGCGTGAACGGTGAGCTTGGGCTCCATAAAGTTCCTGCGGGCTGATTGTTGAAATTGGTAGACAAAGCGATAGACAAAGAAGACATAGGGCGTATAAAGCGATGATAGTGGTTGAAATGGTTGACTCCTATAGACTACGGGAGAAAATGCTGGACTAACTGTAGGTTTGATAGACAAAGCGATATACAAAGAAGACATAGGGCGTAGTAGTGCTTATCCCACTAAATAATTGAAGTAGAGACTTTCAATAATCAACTATCTTAGCTGACTGAAAAAAGTGACTCTATATAGATGCAGTTTAAATTAAACTATGACAAAAATTAATAAATATAAGATGTGGTTACTCATGATTCTGCCGGTATTCGTTCAATTAGGGAGGAAAATTCTTAAACTTTGAGTGAACTTAAAAAATGGTGACTTTTCGGTTTTTCAATTTCAATTAAAAAGTTCTGAAAACAGTATGACTGAAAAATAAGACTTTTTATTTTGGCTCTCCCAATTTCGGTGGAAAACAAGCTCTCAAGAAAGTAACTACAAAAACCTTTGCTGTAGCACCGCGTCATATGATAAAGGCCTTTTAGTTGAGCCATGGTAGCTATATTCATCATAATTGAATCGCCTAATGCAAGAAAGTGCCACCTCAGGTTTTTTTCGAAACCTAGTTCTTAATGGAAAAGTAATCCTATCCGTCTTCTGTGCTGTTTTTCTTGTCTCTTGTTTTTCTTTTCCAGAGTTGCCACCTTTGCGAAATGAAGGCTCCAATTATACATCGACAAAAGGAGCTAATTTACACGAACCAAAAGAAAAATTCGTTTTAAAAGTCTTAAAAAACGAGAGACTTCTCGAAGGGTGTCTACTAAAATTAGCTTTTAAAAATTAGGCACTTTTACAGTATAGTTTTAGTACCTTTTTCCATTTCGACGGTGAAACTACCAAACCACGTTTCTCGGTTTGCGACGTCGCAGACTTCCTGTCATACTTTATTTTTTAAATGAAAAACTACTTAATATCCAGTCTTGAAAATTTCAGTGATTTTTTCTCTTTGTGCGGAGAAAATTCCGTGAAAATTTCAAGGAATGATATTGATTTGGTCTACTTCAAAAAAATAAAATGTGAGCGTAGATTTTTAAACACCGCAAACGAGATACGTGGTTTGGTAGTTTCACCGTCGATTTGCTGAATACAACACTGTAGCTTGAGCACACTTAAAACTATGCGGTCAAAACTGCAATAGCGGCGAAGGGAAACCGACACGCCAGCGGTGACATTAATCTTCCATCGCAATGCCAAGGCGCGATGATACAACTATTCGTACTCTCCGGAATGCGTGAGGTATCACGCCACAATTGAAGGCGTTTTCGAAACTGCCTACTTCCACATCTAGATTCTCGTGTCGCATCAAATTCGAAGCAAGAAATTAATAGAATAACTGATCTTACGAGCTAATGCAAAATTTATGCGCACATTTCCTTGTTTTAATTTTTTGTCTATGGCTTTCGTTCCATTAGATAATAAGCGCGTAATTTGCTCGGATGTGTTTCCGTTTTATTTTAAGCTTTTTGTACACACTTTTCACCGTACTTTCTTGTATTTTATCGTTGATTTGATCCTGTTGTTTAGTTATATTTCTTACAGCTTGCTTGTTTTTAATTATTCTTTAAAAACTATTCATTTCCACGGTGTAAGTCGGCATCAAATAACTCGTTTGCGGTGTCTAAAAATCTCCACCTCTATGTTATTTCTTTAAAGGAGAACAAATTGACATCATTCCTTGAAGTTTATGCAGAATTTTCTTCGCACAGAGAAGAAAAATCACGGCCGTTTCAAAGAATTGCCGTTCAGTATTTTTCCGTTTAAAAAATAAAGTATGACAGGAAGTCTGCGATGTCGCAGACCGAGTTGTGTGATTGCCGACTTACACCGTCGATTTTCTAAATACAATCCTAGCTTGACCACACTTAAAACTTTGCGGTCATAACTGCAATACTGGTATAGGGAAACCGACAACGCCAGCAGCGCAGGCTATACTTCAATATTAATCCTCCGTCGCAATGCTAAGGCGCGACGATACAACTATTCGCACTCTCCGGAATGCGGGAGGTATCTTGCCGCAATTGAAGGCGTTTTCGAAACTGCCAACTTTCCAATTCAAACTCGTGTCGCATAAATAGGGTGGCTACATAAACTGGCTGGCAAAGAATAAGTACATTTTTAGCACTGTCTCGGTGCCTTTCAAAAAAATTCAGTACCTCTGAAGCAGAAAAATTTAATATGCTGTTTCGGTACCTTTAAGTTGATTGTAAATTTGGACCTGGGGGGGGGAGGGGGATAAAGTAAACAGAAAATTGAAAAGATGGATTTTTAATTTCAAAACTTGATGTATAACTACATTCACGAAGGAAAATAAAATAAATGGCGGAATTTTAATTCGAGTATGGAGCATCATGCACCCACGATTGATGTCAAGATTATTTAGAGTAATTCAATTACATTTGGTAATTTAAAATTAGAGCAGTTACTAATCACTTACATGACACCAAAACTCATTCAATTCGAGTGATCTAAATTCAATTTTGAAAACATTTTAGGGCAAACGCTAGTTAGAATGAAATTTAGGGAAATTTTTTAAAAAAAGTAAGTTTCAAAACTTGCATTTGCTTTAATTTGAAATTTCACTTCTAATCGAACATACTGGTAGCAGACATCATCATTTCTACACCAAGAAAAAAGAAACAACAACAACACACAAAGCTTTTGTGCAGACAAGAGAAATTACCACTAGTTGTGAGCTTTCAGAAATGAGAGGTGCTATGAGAAACCGAACGACAATGCTCTGACACGCTCATGGAATTTTTTATCTTGATTTCGATGGTAGGATCCTTTTAAAACAAGATAAAGTCCTAAGCTTTTCTCATGAGGGTATACTGTGATGTTCAAAACGATAAACGAGGTTTGAATTTTTCCACCTGACTTAAAAGGTAGGTGGAAACCAAATTTAGGTATTCAAATAAATCTTAATTTAAGCGATACTACTTGGATTAATTTTACCAGAGTCGGCCTTAACGCACTTCACAGAGCCTTATTTCCTATATTGTTTTATTTATTGACAGGAAAACAAATCCACATTAAACCCTGAAACTTTTCACGAATTTTCCTTATCCTTAGATTATGAGAAACATACTCGAAAAATTTTAAGACCGAATGTATAGCTTAGTTCTATTGTAAAATAATAAAGCACAAGACAAAATTAGGCAATGTCGAGAGTAATTAGGTTGATTCTGGCCAATGCCATCCAATTGATGTTGAAACTCAAGCTTTGATGACCATCAAATAAGAAGAGAGCGACTGATGTTGGAAGCACTTTAAGCCTAAACATTTGGTATACCAATTAAAGGCCACATTCCCAATTTTTAAAAGATATTACATTTCTCACAGAACATCCCTGAGATAGAAAATCAAGATGCAAATGATCTACAAGTGTACAATCAAGAGTGAGTTAAAAAAAAAGTACATAAATACATGCACTAATAAAAAAGAGCAAAATTTGAGTTAATATTATTTAGTTATATTTCTTACCGCTTGCTTCTTTTTAATTCTTCCTCAAAAATTATCCATTTGCTGAATACAATCCTGTAGCCTGAACACACCTAAACTATGCGGTAAACTCCAGTAGCGGCGAAAGAAAACCGACAACGCCAGCGGTGGAGGCTACTACAATATAAATCTTCCATCGCATTCCTAAGGCGCAACGATACGACTATTCGTACTCTCCGGAAAGCATGAGGTATCACGCTTAATTGAAGGCGTTTTCGAAACTAACTACATTCCGCATCGGGATTCTCGTGTCCCATAAAATTTTGAGCATGAAATTGATGGAATTACTGAACTTTTGAGCTAATGCAAAAGTTATGCGCACATTTCTGTGTTTTAATTTTTTAGGTTCATAGTTTTCGTTCCAGTAGATAATGAGCGTGTAATTTGCTCGGATGCGTTTCCGTATTATTTTAAGCTTTTTATAAACATTTTTCACAGTACTTTCTTGTTTTTTGCCGTTGTTTTAATCCTATTGTTTAGTTATATTTCTTACCGCTTTCTTAATTTTAATTATTCTTTGGAAATTATCCATTTGCCTAAATACAATCCTGTAGCTTGAGTACACTTAAACTATGCGGTCAAAACTGCAATACTGGCAAAGGGAAACCGACAACGCCAGCGGTGCAGGCTATACTTCAAAATTAATCCTCCGTCGCAATGGTAAGGCGCGACGATACAACTATTCGTACTCTCCAGAATGCGGGAGGTATCGCGCCGCAATTGAAGGCGTTTTCGAAACTGCCAACTTTCCAAATCGGGCTTCTTGTGTCGCATAAATAGGGTGGCTACTTAAACTGGCTGGCAAATAATAAGTACACTTACAGCACTTTCTCGGTGCTTTTCCAGGAAGTTCAGTACCTCTGAAGCATGAAAATTCAGTATGCTGTTACGGTACCTTAAGTTGATTGTAGATTTGAGTTCCTATTATATTTAGTTATATATCTTACCGCTTGCGTATTTTTAATTCTCATTCAAAATTTATCCATTTGCCCAATACAATCCTGTAGCCTGAATACACCTAAACTATGCGGTCAAAACTCCAATAGCGGCGAAGGAAAATCGACAAGGCCAGCATGGAGGATACCTCAATATTAATCTTCCATCGCATTGCTAAGGCGTAACGATACAACTATTCGTTCTCAAGTCCGTTCTCCGGAATGCGTGAGGTATCACGCCACAATTGAAGGCGTTTTCGAAACTGCCAACTTTCCAAATAGGGATTCTCATGTAGCAGAAATAGGCTGTCCACTAAATCTGGCGGGCAAATGTTTAGTACTTTTACAGTACTTTTTCAGTAGGCACCTTTCCAAAAAATTCAGTGCCGTTTCGGTACCTTGAAGTTGATTGTTGATTTGAGTTCCTATTATTTAATTATATTTCTTACCGCTTTCTTATTTTTAATTCTTATTTAAAAATTATCCATTTTCTCAATACAATCCTAGCGTGATGACACTTAAACTATGCGGTCTAAACTGCAATAGCGGCGAAGGGAAACCGACAACGCCAGCGGTGGAGGCTACTTCAATATTAATCTTCCATCGCAATGCCAAGGCGCGATGATACAACTATTCGTACTCTCCGGAATGCGTGAGGTATCACGCCACAATTGAAGGCGTTTTCGAAACTGCCTACTTCCACAGCGGGATTCTCGTGTCGCATCAAATTCGGAGCATGAAATTAATGGAATAACTGATCTTACGATCTAATGCAACAGGTATGCGCACATTTCCTTGTTTTAATTTTTTGGCTGTAGCTTTCGTTCCAGTAGATAATGAGCTTGTAAATTGCTCGGATGTGTTTCCGTTTTATTTTAACCTTTTTTTACACATTTTTCACCGTACTTTCTTGTATTTTGTCGTTGATTTAATCCTATAGTTTAGTTACATTTCTTACAGCTTGCTTGTTTTTAATTATTCTTTAAAAATTATCTCGTTTGCGGTGTCTAAAAATCGCCGCCTCTCTGCTATTTCCTTTAAGGAGAACAAATTGACATCATTCCTTGAAATTTTCTTCGCACAAAGAAGAAAAATCACGGCAGATTTAAAGAATTGCCGTTGAGTATTTTTCCGTTTAAAAAATAAAGTATAACAGGAAGTCTGCGACGTCGCAAACCGAATTATGTGATTGCCGACTTACGCCGTCAGTTGGCTAAATACAATCCTAGCTTGAGTACACTTAAACTATACGGTCAAACCTGCAATCGTGCCTGAGGAAACCGACAACGCCAGCGGTGGAGGCCACTTCGACTTAAATCTTCCATCGTAATGCTAAGGCGCGAAGATACAACTATTCGCACTCTCCGGAATGCTTGAGGTATCACGCCACAATTGAAGGCGTTTTCGAAACTGCCTTCTTCCTCATCGGGATTCTCGCGATCTTACAAGCTAATGCAACAGGTATGCGCACATTTCTTTGTATTGATTTTTGGCTATAGCTTTCGTTCCAGTGGATAATGAGCGTGTAATTTGCTCGGATGTGTTTCCGTTTTATTTTAACCTTTTTATACCCATTTCTTACTGCACTTCCTTGTATTTTGTCGTTGATTTGATCCTACCCTAGGAGCAATGGCTCTTAAAAAAAATTCGACAAAAAGTTGTCCAAAAAAATGTAAAAAAACTTGCAAATTTTAAGAGTTCGTAAATTTTAAAGTGAAAAAACTCTTAAAATACTCGTTTTAGGAAACCCTTTGGGGAATTCTTTTAAGTAAAAAAATAGTGTTATTTTAATGAAAAGAAAACGTAAAATTTACGTAAAAATCATTAAACTATATCCTCAATTATTATGGGCTGCAAATGTTCCTTTTATACTTTTCTGTTCATCGCTTTTTTTCCTCGTTTCTGCCCGCAGGAAGATTTAAAAAAATAAAGTAAATTTTACTTAAAATTTACTTAAACTTCTTCTTCAAATTTATGTAAAAAAGCCCCTAAAAGGGCTTCTTTATGCGAATATTTCAAGAGTTTTTTTTACGTAATTGTTAAGTGGTTTTGGAGTATATTTTAAGAGATCTCTTAAAATTTACGAGTTTTTTACAACTTTTCTCAACAGCCACTGCTACTAGGGTATTATATAGTTATATTTCTTACAGCTTGTTTATTTTTAATTATTCTTTTAAAATTATCCATTTGCTAAATACAATCCTAGTTTGATCACACTTAAACCATGCGGTCGAAACTCCAGAAGCGGCAAAGGAAAACCGTCAAGGCCAGTGTGGAGGCTACTTCAATGTTAATCTTCCATCGCATTGCTAAGGCACGACGATACAACTATTCGTACTTTCCGGAATGCGTGAGGTATCATGCCGCAATTGAAGGCGTTTTCGAAACTGCCAACTTTCCAAACCAGGATTCTCGTATCGCATAAATAGGGTGCCAGCCTGAACCGGCTGGCAAATATTAAGTACATTTAGAGCACTTTTTCGGTACCTTCCCAAAAAATACAGTACCTCTCATGCAGGAAAATTCAATATTCTGTTTCGGTACCTTTAAGTTGATTGTTGATTTGAGTTTCTATTATTTAGTTATACCTCTTACCGCTTGCTTATTTTTAATTCTTCTTTAAAAATTATCCATTTGCCCAATACAATCCTGTAACCTGAATACACCTAAACTATGCGGTCAAAACTCCAGTAGCGGCGAAAGAAAACCGACAACGCCAGCGGTGGAGGCTACTACAATATAAATCTTCCATCGCATTGCTAAGGCGCAACGATACGACTATTCGTACTCTCCGGAAAGCGTGAGGTATCACGCTTAATTGAAGGCGTTCTCGAAACTAACTACATTCCGCATCGGGATTCTCGTGTCCCATAAAATTTGGAGCATGAAATTAATGGAATTACTGATCTTACGAGCTAATGCAAAAGTTATGCGCACATTAAGCGTATTTTTGTTGATTTTCGGTCGAACCAAAATGGCCGGATCATGCTATTTTCGTATTTTGCTTTGACACGATCAAACTTTTTCGGGACTTACCAGACAGATGGACGGTGAAATTCTTGCAAACGTTGGAGCCAAAAGTGAACCCGATAGCGTCCAGCCCACATACAAACTAGAGGCTTCAAAGAGATTCATCGATGCCTTTCCTGGCCCTCTCATTGGCCAGCGGTTTAAGTCGGGGCAATCGATGAGTCTCTTTGAAGCCTCTAGTTTGTATGTGGGCTGGACGCTTACAAAAAGTAGGATTCGGAGTAACCCCGATGTGGACGATGGCATCCAACAAGCATCAATGCCGAATGCCTAAAGTCTAAATGTAAGAAAGACCGCCTAATATTCCGATTCATTACCAGTGTACCCGTTATTTGTTAATTTAGTATTAATTTTATTAAAATAAATATAGTCTAGTACTTTTTCGTATTTTCTTATGATCCGGCAAACTCTTCGCAACTCATCTCTGATTGGTCGGATTCTGACGACTGCTTTCAATAACAACAGCTCCCATTTTGCTCGACTACGACCCTTTTGCTCGACCGATCATCAACCAAAATACACTTATTTCCGTGTTTAATTTTAGGTGCATAGTTTTCGTTCCGGTAGATAGTGAGCGTGTAATTTGCTCGGATGCGTTTTCGTTTTATTCTAAGCTTTTTAAACACATTTTCACTGTATTTTCTTGTATTTTGTCGTTGATTTAATCCTATTATTTAGTTATATTTCTTACCGCTTTCTTAATTTTAATTGTTCTTTAGAAATTATTCATTTGCCTAAATATAATCCTGTAGCTTGAGCACACTTAAACCATGCGGTCAAAACTCCAGTAGCGGCAAAGGGAAACCGACAACGCCAGCGGTGGAGGCTACTTCAATATTAATCTTCCATCGCATTGCCAAGGCGCGAAGATACAACTATTCGTACTCTCCGGAATGCGTGAGGTATCACGCCGCAATTTAAGGCGTTTTCGAAACTGCCAACTTTCCAAATCGAATTTCTTGTGTCAACTGCCAACTTTCCAAATCGGGATTCTTGTGTCGCATAGATAGGGTGGCTACTTAAACTGGCTGGCAAATATTGAGTACGTTTGCAGCACTTTCTCGGTACCTTTCCAAAAAATTCAGTACCTCTTAAACAAGAAAATTCAGTACTTTTTCGGTATCTTTCAGTGATTAAATTCGAAAATTGTCAAAAGTGACGCGCAAATCGCGAGAAAAATGACGTAGCCCAAGAAATGCGAAGCTCATTGGTGGCCTGAGGATCAACTGTCTTCAATCACGGTCTGGTGGGAAAATACTGCACTATGAATCATTGCGCAACGGATTGTATGTTTTCTAGGGTGTTTTAAAAAAACACCCGTGGCATGAAGCAAAAAATTCCGGATCCTTACCTGTAGGAAATTTCCGTAATTTTTCAGTACTTCCGGACCGCTTTCAACAAATAAGTACTATTACCGAACCAGTCGATACCTGATACCCTGCCTCTCGGCAGTCAATAAAATCTGGTTTTAAATGCTGCCTAAGTATACGCCACCCATTTATCCACAAAAACCAGTATGCTGTTGTAATGTTGCAATGACTACACTGCCGTGCTAAGGAAGAACGCCGTAGGATCATTCAAGAGTTGCCAACTTTCCCTTGATAAAGGGGTATTCTTGACGCAATTGAAGCAATTTTCCCTTGACATTTTTAGATACTTTAGATTGAATTGCGTACAATGTTGTTTGAAAATTTTGGGGGGAAGATATTTACAATTTTCCCAGTAAATGCGTATTTTATCAAAGGAAATTTGGCAACGCCTGAAGGTTCATGCGGCTTATTTCCTTAGCACGGCAGTACAGATGCACATTTTAGTACTAAAATTGCATGAAATTTTTTAAAATTTCTGAAATGGACTCAGTATGATAAAAAGTGCACAGAAACAGTAAAATTTTGATTTTGGAACAAAAAAAAAAAAAAAAAAAAAAAAAAAAAAATGCGTCAAATTCGGAGGTTTCTAATCGAATCCTCGAATAATTGTTGTGAGTTGCATCTGGGAGAAGTTGTTGAAATTTATGGAAGATGGAGTTTCACTTGATCACCAAAATGAAATTTCACTAAGAATCTCCGTTTATCAATAGCTTAGGAACAATACCAATCGACTGACAATTGAATGTATTTCTGTCAAACGGAACTATGTGCATTAAGATATGAGCCCCGAGATCCATAAGAATATATGCATAACATGGCTCACGTTATAATGCACATGGTTCCGTTTGGAAGAAATATGTTCACTTTTAGTGAAAATGAGTTAGCGACTTAGCCGCATTCTCCAGGATATATCTAAGTTAATGTTTTTAGTTTTTTCTAATTTCGCATGAAAGCACTGTAATGTCACTGTATAATGCATCATAAAAAAGTTGCAAAACCAACCTCAAAATTACGAAAATGTTGAAGGTTTTCCTTCGTCTTACAAAATCGTCAGTTTGCAGATGGGCAATATTTTTCCTCAACCATCGATCGACCTCTGAGCATTTGACCACGTAAAAATTACCAACTTACTGACTCAAAAATAAATTACACAAAGTGGTACCTCTCAAAACTTTATAACACTTCACAACAACTTCAATATAGAAAATAGAAATTGAAATAAAGAAAAAGATGAGCAAGTACTAAAACTATTAACTTTATTTTTTTGCATTTTCATAAAAAAAAAACAAAAACTACTATTGTCTAAGTAAGTTTTGATTATTTATTACAAATATAAATTAATGATTAAAATCAATCATATACAATACTGCACTGGATATCAATACAATTTAAAAAAGAAATACATAATATTACAAAAGATACAAGAAAGTAATTCCTTCCTTTTAATTTTAATTTAGATTTACAAGTTTAATTTTTTATTTCATTTATTAAGATATGCTTCTGGAGCACTTACTGGTAACAGTTTGTAAGATTTCATCTAATATAAAATAGGCTAATTTTGTAGAAAAAGAGAAAAATCAAGTTTTATTTCATGGAAGAAAATCATGAGAAAAATTAGCCCCAGTAGCCATCAATTTCAAAACTGAGTGACGTAAAAAGGGACCTAGGGGGGGGGGGGGGGGGAGGGGGATAAAGTAAAGTATTTAAAGGATAAAGTAAACAGAAAATTGAAAAGATGGATTTTTAATTTCAAAACTTGATGCATAACTACATTCACGAAGGAAAATAAAATAAATGGCAGAATTTTAATTCGAGTATGGATACATGCACCATGCACCCATGATTGATGTCAAGATTATTTAGAGTAATTCAATTAAATTTGGTAATTTAAAATTAGAGCAGTTACTAATCACTTACATGACACCAAAACTCATTCAATTCGAGTGATCCAAATTCAATTTTGAAAACATTTTAGGGCAAACGCTAGTTAGAATAAAATTTAGGGAAATTTTTTAAAAAAAAGTAAGTTTCAAAACTTGCATTTGCTTTAATTTGAAATTTCATTTCTAATCGAACATACTGGTAGCAGACATCATTATTTCTACACCAAGAAAAAAGAAACAACAACAACACACAAAGCTTTTGTGCAGACAAGAGAAATTACCACTAGTTGTGAGCTTTCAGTAATGAGAGGTGCTATGAGAAACCGAACGACAATGCTCTGACACGCTCATGGAATTTTTTATCTTGATTTTGATGGTAGGATCCTTTTAAAACAAGATAAAGTCCTAAGCTTTTCTCAGGAGGGTATACTGTGATGTTCAAAACGATAAACGAGGTTTGAATTTTTCCACCTGACTTAAAAGGTAGGTGGAAACCAAATTTAGGTATTCAAATAAATCTTAATTTAAGCGATACTACTTGGATTAATTTTACCAGAGTCGGCCTTAATGCACTTCACAGAGCCTTATTTCCTATATTGTTTTATTTATTGACAGGAAAACAAATCCACATTAAACCCTGGCACTTTTCACGAATTTTCCTTAGATTATGAGAAACATACTCGAAACAATTTTTAGACCGAATGTATAGCTTAGTTCTATTGTAAAATAATAAAGCACAAGACAAAATTAGGCAATGTCGAGAGTAATTAGGTTGATTCTGGCCAATGCCATCCAATTGATGTTCGAAAGTTTCCTCTTACTAAGGCTTCATCATAACTGCTTGAAACTCAAGCTTTGATGACCAACAAATAAGAAGAGAGCGACTGATGTTGGAAGCACTTTCCTAAACATTTGGTATACCAATTAAAGGCCACATTCCCAATTTTTAAAAGATATTACATTTCTCACAGAACATCCCTGAGATAGAAAATCAAGATGCAAATTATCTACAAGTGTACAATCAAGAGTGAGTAAAAAAAAAAAATACATAAATACATGCACTAATAAAAATGAGCAAAATTATGCTCATCACTGTCACTACAGAACTGCTTCGTCACTGCATTACCTGAACAGACAATTTTAATGAGTCTGAATAACTATAAAATTGTGAGTATTCATTTAACTCTGTTTTAAAGCTTGATGTGGATCACAGAAAATTTGGAATTGTAAAATTCAAAGGAGTCATTTTCAAATTAGAGTCTCAAGACTGTATGAGTGGAAAAGTGGATAAAACCTAAAATATCATTTGACAATTAGGTTAACAAATTAGAAGGTTAAAGAAGGTCCTCCTCATAAACTGAAGAGCTTGCACTGCGTAAATAAAGGTTAATATTGGAATATCTGCTACTTTTGTAATGTTTCTGTCAGTGAAAAAATCTGATGTAATTTTAATTTTTATTTTTTTCTTTGCCACATGAGGAACAATATAATTTTCATTAACACAAAAGGCCATGAGTTCCTCTACTTTCAGTTTGAGAGGATGTATCAAAGCACGCATTATTCTGAAATACCAATGCATTGTCATGAATATGGAGCGAGTTGTATTTTTTCAACTTTGAGATGAAGAACTGTTCACCTGAGAAACCACTGAATATAAATATTTTTACCGCAAGTGGTTCATAGGAATTGTCCTTTGTAAATTAATTACCAGTCCATACAGAAAAATATCATTATTTTGATGAAAACAAAGGAAATTACAATATTCTGCTTAAAATTTAGACTTAAAAAGACACAGATCACAATCAGTGACGGTAAATTCTATTCGTTGTGCAATGAGAGTTGCGACTCAAAAAGAAAAATCGACCATCCCATTTTTGGTCCAGAAAAATGCGATGAACCAGTAGATGCCGAAAAAATCGAAATGACTAGCATGTGGGCAAGAAAATGAGAATTCAACATTTGAGATTCAAGATAGATTATTTGAAGATTTAAGTACAAAATAAAAAATACATATCACAATGGTTGTGATTCACCATAATTCTTCCTGCAAAAGATAGTTCCTGCTAGTTGCACTGTTTAATATTGATTCCTGTTGATAAGAGATTTATTACTTGATTATTGATTTACCAATTCCTGCTGATGAGAATTTTATTACTTGATTATTGATTCACCTTACATTAATAGAGTTACTATCAAATAAAACATAAGAATATAATTGCATATAAAAAGAAAGAAATCACAGATGGATCTACGTATGTGTACTATAGTAAATGATAGGCAAAATTAAAAAAAGCAAAAAAGAGGAGGAAGGAGCTCTTGCACTCCACAGGAATTTGTGATACAAGTTTTTCTACTGCTGTAAAATTTGTGATACACGATGGTGCCATTGAACTTCTGCGAAACAAACGCCCGAACTCAAAAATACTCTCGCAGCTGAAGCTGTAAAGGCAGGGATCGCCTACATTATGGTGAGATTCTACCTTTACATCCTGTCAAGCTTTCCTTGCTCAGATTGGGAGCAAATACACTAGCAGGGTTTCCACTTTGTAGGGGAACTCCAAGGCTGGAGCCACCGCAACCCTGCTAATGTATTAGCTCCCTATCTATGCATGGAGAAATTCATTGGATATAGAGGTAGACTTTCACCATTAGTTATATTAGGCGATACCCTCTTTCACAGCCTCAACTTCGAGGGTTTTTTTTTCAGTTTGGGAGTTTATTTCAGAGGAAACCAGCAGCACCGATGTGTTCCTTGCAAAATTTAACTAATAAGGAAACACTTAAATAAATATCCCTGCAGCATACGAGAGCTCAATTATTGATTCTTTTGTTTACACTTCATAAATTATGTTAAGATATTGTTTCGTGCAATTACAGGGTTTACGTAGCCAAAAAAAAATAATTCAAATTTATATTGTTTAGAAAAAAGAGATTTTACCCCCCAAAAATCTATGTAATTAGTCAGGGTTCACAAATATGGGACATTTGAGACTAACGATAGGATGAGGCGATAGCTGGTAGAAAACTGAAGTTAAAGAAATTATCTAGAAATTGCTTCGCTTGGGAATTAAAAATAAGATTAAATATTAATGATTCAAGGAGTTTCCGGCAATTTTCGCACTTTCTTTGCAAGGTCATCGTCTGTAAGAACTTGAAAAATTAGGGGAGATTCGAAGATATTCAAGAGCTTTCCAAGGCCCTGTAATTTCAAGTTATTAATTACTGCAGGAACTAATTGTGGCAGGTGTTTCTTTAGCTTTGATTTCACACCTTACATGTCACTGTGTACTTCAAAGTGCGACACAGTTTGCATACAATGGGAAAAGGATAGACTGACATGATTTTCAGACAAAAGTAAAAAACTGAAGAGAGCTAATTGCACACAACAGGGTTGTTGCAGAATTTTCAAAATTAAATCCTCCAACATTTCCCTGACAAATGTTAGTAATTTTACCTGGCATTTGAGGATACACAGGACAGTTAAAAATACCCAATCAGAAATGGACTGAGTTAAGTAGAAAGGAACCAACCCACATTTTGGAAAAAATTGAATTATGAGTGGTTTTGAACTCAACCACTGCTCTACTATCTATCGCCAAAAATTCAAAGTTTTTGCTGGAGCAAATTTTGCAGAAATTGAACTTGAAGTTTATCGTTTACATTGAGTCTCATGCAGGAGCCAAACTTTAAACCTCTTTTTCTCGGTTCGATCCCGATGTGGCTTGGTTTCTTTCTGTTTAACTCCGTCCAAATGGTTTCCAAGCAACATTTTTAGTCCAAAACGTCTAACACATATGAGAGAGCAAATAAGGATGATTAGACAATTTTTCTTTAATCATTTTGTAATTTTCCTGGATTTATAAAAATTCTCTGACACTTCACTCTTCCCACTGACTTTGAAGACCCGGACATAGAGATTCGTTTTATCATAACTTATCGTCATCAAATATTGGGGGGGGGGGGGGGGAGGGAAGGAAAAAAAATTGAATTAAGAGCAGCTCAAGAGTAGCAATTTTTGTGAGAGTGAAGTAGAAGAAAATTTTATGTAACCTGATTCCTTCAGTTCGCATTTTCCTTAATACTTCTAAGATATTAATAATATAATACTTGAGTAATAATACTGACATTCAACTGATCAAAAAAAACAAGACAAAAGGCAATGTGAGTTCCCGGTTCCACACAAGAATTATTACTGATGATTTGGACTACGTTTTGCAACAAGGAACTATTGTGTCTGGCTCATTTTAGAAAACAAGAGAGGTTTCATAATCCATCAGACAACAAAAGAAAAAACAGAGGAAGAATTTTTAAGAAGGAGTGAAAAGCTCCAGAGCAAAGGTGTTAGGCCTCAGCCACGCATTATTCTGATTGGAGACCTCCCCGATGTGTCAGCTTTTGTTCGCGTTGACCAGACGGTTATGATACGGGGCAGAGATCTGTCGATTTGTGTTTCAAAATACATAAAGCCTTAAAATTAAGTTTTGCCCCGGATTGTTTGCTGAATTGGCTATTCATAGAACAATAAATCTACGAATTTGATTGTAAATATGACCTACAGTATGCATCGTTAGCAAGATTTATGAACGATCTAGTATGAGTCTCCTTTTTAGATTCGGAGCGTTATGCCTTTAAAACATAGACACATATAGATACATCTTTTATTCCCCTTTTTTTCCTTTTATTTTTATTATTTGTTCGTAAAATGAATGAAAACAGTCACCTTTCAATCTTTTGCTTTTCTCATTAAAATAGGATTTTTGAAAAGACAGTTGCTCCCTCTACACCGTGGCCCTTTAAAATTCAAGACAAAATGATTCCCTGCTTTGAATGCAAAAACAAATCCGAACGGTTTAAATGCATATCAGATTTAATTTACGATTCCAAATTTGTTCACAAAATGAATAGGTTTGAACCTGTTATTTGTACTTTTCCATTTTGTCGTGCCGAATTCACTGACAGATCTAACATTTCCCACCATTTCTCGAGAAAACATGGGAAATCAACTCAACTTTTGTTAAATTCCGATCAAAGCAATATTTTAATTAATAATCTTCTTTATGAGCCATCAACATCAGCCACCAATGAAACAGAAGTGGTTACAGAACTGGACTCACTGGTTGATAAGTCAGAAAAGATCCTCACTTGTAGTAAGCCTGTATTTAATGTAGCTGTAAATGAACTTCAGAACACAACTGTGATTTCTCCATGTAGTGATAGCTCAGGACTGACAACGACTGACCTAAATTTAGAACTCTCTGTTCAAGAAGAAATCGTTCATTTCTGCCTAGAAATGATTGGTCACCCGGACATACCATTTTCTCATGTTGAATTTGTTGTAAAAAGAGTTGCACATTTACTCTCTATTGTAACCAAATTTTATCAACAGAAGTGTCAAGTATATGTGAAAATTGTAATGAAGAATGCTCCAGGCTCATTTCTCAAAAAATAATCGACCTTTCTAATTTTGTACAAAATAGTTTTAAGCAATTACAGTCAAAATACCGGCAAGAACATTTTTTCTTAAAGAAAGGACTTTATATAGCCCCTCAACCAAAATTTCTTGGACAGACTGAAAATAAGGAAAATCAACAATAGATTCAGACATGCTCCCGTTGAAGAATCATGCATTTTCATACCGTTACGCACTCTATTTGAAATGTATCTAAGCCGAGAAAATGTCTTAACTCGTATTAAGAAATATATGTCAGATGTAACTAGTGAAAAAGTGATCCTGAAAAATATAATGCAGGGTGAATATTGGAAAAATGTCACTTTTCACTCTGATGGAATTACCTTGCCTCTCTGTTTATTTAATGTATATGCCATAAATTTTCTCATGTAGATGGATGCGCTTTCATGCACGAGTCAAAAATATTGAATTAGTTCCTTGTTGCATGATGAGGTCTATTTGACAGATAGTAAACATATGAAGTACTTAACGTAAACGTTGTTTCAAGTGATTCTACAAAATTTTATAATTTTAGATGATCACTGATGTTCTCATTGAGCATTCCAAAGCAAACATAGTTGGACAATATCGTAAAGAGGATAAGATGCCAACAACAGGACTGAGAGAGAAATCTTGGGACAGGCGATCAGCTAGATGGCAAAAGTCCACAGCAAAAAGTACATATAATGATTGTGTAACATACAAAAAGTGTCATGATATTTCGAAAATTTTCATTGAATAATATTGCAAAATACTTTCCAAGTGGCGAAAACTTAAATAAAAATAATTTGTTCAACTGACAAGTGAACATCAGATTGTGGTGTGATAATTCTGGGTGCCCAGTGATGAAGTTTAGACTCTACAAAATGTCTTGGAAAAATGTCTTATATTCTTAATTCAATTTTTCAAGTCATTTCTGACACCTGCTCATAAGTGACAAGAGCAGGATTTGGGAACACGCTAGAAGCCCATGCCTATACTTCCATAGTTATGTTTGCTAAAAGCACTTCTATCACCAACATTTTAACAAGAGACAAGATAAAAATAGCGACTAATTTGTCATTAGAAAAGCATGTTCATGATCAAACCGATGGTACATTTGTCATGAGCGAGCTTTGATGAAAAACAAACTTAGGATTACAAGAGACACACAAATCATCGATTGCAAAATAAGTGCTCTAAAAAAATTAATCAATTATTTTCAATTGAAAATGAGTATAAGATCATGAACAAAGCAGAAATCAGCAAAATATTTTCAACTTAGGTCCAATCGACTTACAAGCTTTGCAGTTTTCATGAATTAAAGGAAAAACAGAAAAGGCAAGGAAGAAGAAGAGAGAGGAAGAAGTGATACAGGAAAGAGAGAAAGACACAAGATTTGTCAAAAAACTTTTGGGTGGCATATTGATTACATTTCCTCTATACGCGTACAGTGGAGGGTCACTAATTTTAAAAATTCTTCTTTAGATCGAATTCACGATTACAGACAAGAAAGCATAATATTTTGTTGCATTGTATAATCACTTTACCTCCTACCAAACCAGCAAAAAACCTTTAGAATGTGCTAATAAGAAAAAGGTGATTTTCACAGAGCTGCAAAATTTGGAGAGTAGAAAGATTTGACTGGAAAAGAAAAGTTAGGTACAGGGGCTTTGGATTATTATTCAGAACAGATTAGAGGACTATTTCGAGTCCAGAAACACTTGATAGTTTTGTGATGGGGCATACCATTACACAGGCCAAATGGTACAGTAAAAATAACCTTCTGCTAATTTATCCGCAACTCTAATCTACAACACTATTTAACTTTCGAAGCGTTCATGTGCGCTGAAAATACAGGGGAGTCTTGGGTTTTTCAACACTAATAATTATAAGATAAAAAAAAAACTTAGGTATTATGAGCTTCCTCAGTTCACAAACCTAAGGAAAGTAAGAGATAACAAAGGCGAGTTTAACCAGAATCGGTTTAACTACGTTTCACTTAGTCTAATTTTCTCTGATGTTTAATTTTTCTAACAGAAACCTAAAATACTTGACACCTTTAAAAGTTGGTTTGAATTTGCTCCAGATTATGAAGAGAATGCTCACAATAAAATTTCACTGTTGCTTATTGTTAGTTTTCTGTTTGAAAAATAAACATCAGAGAAAAGTAGGCAACATCAACATTAGTTATGTTGATTTGGCTGAAATCGTCCAAATAACATTCAAAAGCTTGTCTAGAAACTCTGTTCAAAGTTTTTAAACATCAATTCACATATTTGACTTGAATACAAAAAAGTTAGTAATTTCCCTTCTTCGATCACAAAAAGGAGAGATAAATTGAACAGAAAAAAAGGTGCTTAAGTATTTTCTTAGAGTAGCTGAGTAAGGGGCTTAATTTTAAGATATAATTGGAATGAAAAAGCACATCAGTACAAAACTTACAAGGAGATTCTAGGTTCGGTGAAATCCTCCTCACAAACACTGAAATTATAAACATCCTAAAGTTAAGATTTTCACATTTCAGTTCTTTTGGATTTCAACAATATTTAAAAACTGATTCATATTAAATTCACCAATATACATAAAAATAAATATGTAAGAGTGGAAACTTTAGGATCTAGGAGTAGAAAATTGCGGATGGTACAAATATACATAGAGTACAAGAGAATATTTACACATTATTACAAGTAATATAGAAAAAAAAAAATCCAGAAAAACCTGATTTTAACATGCTGAACAGGAGATTATTACAAAAAGGACTATGAAATACAGGGGGTGGCTTCAGGATAGTTAGGAACATTGATTTCTGCTTCAGGCTGACTTGCGTCATCCGTATTCGACACGGTGTCACAATCCATTGACTCCTCTTTCTCTGTTGAATCACTAACCTCATCACTTGGCAATTTCATATTTGGTACCACCAGTTTGAGTTCTTTGAGCTTTGATTTATCTTTAGGCGTTGAATGATTTATGTTTGCTTTATTTTTGATCGTTGATGGATCAGGAGGTTGCTCAGCAGTGTCATCTGGATTTGTTGTATCATTAATCTCTTCCATATCATCCTCCGCCTCTATGTCATCGTTTTCATCATCATCTTCCTCATCATCATCGACATCCTCTGCTTCAATATCATCATTTTCTATATCATCTTCAATGTCGTCATCATCATCTTCATCTTTTTTAGACATATCTTCAACATCTTCTGCTTCAATGTCATCATTATCGTCATCGTCATCATCCTCCTCCTCATCATCATCATCTTCATCATCATCATCATCATCTTCATCATCATCATCTTCATCATCGTCATCATCATCTTCACCGACAACTTTCTTTACTTTTACTTCTGCTTGTTCGCTTTCTGTGTCTTCTTCAGCGTCTGACTCAACTTCTTCCATGTCGATGTCATCTTCATGAATTTCATCTTTAATCAATACAGTTTCAATTTCTTCTTCATAAGAACTGTGCATTGCATCACCTTCAGCAGCGACACCCGGATGATCTTTGGCGATGTGCTCGTCAAAGAATTTCTGAGTCTTGAAAACTAGTTCGCAGTGGCGACAACGGATGGAGGGAATGGTGCCGATATTGGATCTTCCTGTGTGAGTAGCCATATGTATTTGTAACTTCCTTTGGGCATTGTGGTACCTACCGCAAACTCGACAAACAAAATTATTTCCTTTGCTTGTGAAAGTTCCAAGATGTTTCTCATCTAAATGGTGCGCTAGGTCTTCGTAATCTTTGCATAATTTCAAACATACTCCGCACGCGAATGGGGCTGCTTCCTTATGTGTTCGTATTAAATGCTGCCAGTAGTGTTTCAAGCCGGTCCAAACTTTGTCACACAACTCGCAAGGTGTTTCGGCATCGAATGAAGCCCAGACTGTCCGCCCTGAGCTGCGCGAGGGTGGTGTTGGAGCTGGTGTGTCTTCCTTAGGTTTTTCAGTGCCTCCCATTACAAAACCTTCTGCTAAAGGTTCACATACTTTAATATGGTCATCGAAATCGATCTCAAGGATGAATTGTTGAGCACATGAAGAACAGCAGAATTCATCATGGACTGATCTTCTGTGAGTTATTAGGTCATTGATTACTCTGAATGACTGGGTGCAGGAGATACACGAGAACATGCGTCTGAGTCGTTTTGAAACTTCCCCACCTGCCTCATCTTCCAATTTAGCCAAAGACAAGAAGTCTGCAGAATTTTCAGTAAGAGCAGCGAGTTCTTTATTGATTCTAGAGGTGTTGGGATTTGACGGTCTTTTGGTAGCTGGTTTCTTTACTGGTTCTGGTTTCTCAACAGGTGCATCTTTTGGATGGTTCTCGACATGGGTCTCTAATTCACTTTTATCTGTAAAGATTTTCCAACAGATAGGACAAGGCTTATACTCACTACCATGATTGGCTCGGATGTGTTCGTTGGCTTTACTTCCCGAGCTATGCGTCTTACCACAAAGCTGACATGCAAACTGTTTCAATAAAGGCTCATGATGTTCTAACACATGCTCTGCTAAAAGCGACAGTGAAATTTCAGGTTCACAACAGACGTAACATAAAAATTCAGTCTGATCTTTATGGTTACTTTTCAAATGCTTTCGAAGTTTCTTGCGATTTGTGAAGACATCACCACAGAAATTACACAAGTGAGCGAAGTATCTAGACGCATGCTCTTTCTTGTGGCGTTCTGCATCTGCTTGAAGTCGGAATAGCCGACTGCAACCTTCGGTTTGACATTTCAAACGTGGATCCGTTCCATGTTTCTCACGAATGTGATCCATCAGTTCTTGCTTTGTATCGTGACTGACTTCGCACAATTCACAGACTTGCGGAATATGAGAGGATCTGATATGTTTTCGTAAAGCAGTTGGTAGAACAAATGTCTTTGAGCACTTTGAGCACGGGTAGACTCCATCAACCATTGCAGGGATTGGCGTGGTGGGAGGGCGTGGGCCATTACAATGTTTGTAATGCTTGTGAAGTAGACTATATTTTCGGAAAACTCGTTTACACTTTTCACAAGTGTGCGGTCCAGATGCTGCCATATGTGGCATATCTTCACCGCGGTAGTGGGGATCATCTGCTGGATCATACAGGTCACTATCTTTGTGCAATTTGGCAATATGCCGTTTTAGATGGATACGAGAAGCTGATGTCTTGCTGCAGATTTGACACGTCACATCAGGATGACCTGGATGACATCTGTGCACATGCTTCCACAGGTGAGAGCATTTAGCGTAAAATTTGGGGCACAAATCACACACCATTAGATTGTGAGATTTCCTTCGATGTTCAGAGAGGACTTCTATTGATTCGAACAGACCAGCGTCAGGACACAGAGAGCAATTGAGAGACTCTGGTTTCTCGAAAAACTTTTTGGTCACTTTGGGGGCTTCGGTTCCATCATTGTGCATGACTCGGTGACGCACCATCTTGGAATGTTTTAAGTACGGCCTTGCACAAATATCACAGCGAATTTGTTCGAGAAGCTCTGGGAGTGGCTCATGCTCATCTCGCACGTGAGCTTTAAGTTCATCTATTGAACACAAGATCTTTAGACAGACACCACAGACAAAAGGTAAAGTGTGGGGGTGGACACCCATCATGTGCTTATAAAATTCACTACGCTGTTGGAACAATTTCCCACACATTTCACAGACATTTGGATATTCGCCTTGCTCTTGATGGTGGGTCGCAGCATGTCCACTTAAAAGCGCATTGGAACTGAACACCTTTTTACAGGTTTTAATCGGACAAGCTACTCGTGGATCAGATGTATGGTTTTTGTAGATATGCGTCCACCTCTCTGACCGAGATGAAAAGGAAACACTACAGATTTCACATGAAAATATTAAATTGTTTGTGTGGTCAAGTAAACTCAAAGACTTGTGAGCATTTTGGCAATGTTTGATTAGCTTCTCTTCATCTCCAAACACTCGGGAGCAGATTTTACAGCTGACAGATCCAGGGGGCACTACTGGCGGTGCTTTGTTTTGAGCGGCAGCGTGGTTGATGTGTGTATGATACCTGGGATTTGAGATGACGATTTCTATTGTGTTCACAGTTGTACCATGAACAGCAGCGTGTTTAATGAGTTTAGGCCTAGCGTCGTCTTGTCTACCACAAAAACTGCAGCAGAACCTTTTCTGATCAGTGCCATCATTGGCGTGTGTTTCAAGGTGTTCAGCTAGTTGACCACGGTCGTTACAAATCTTCAAACATAGACCGCAAGCCAAGCCTGCTGCTTGTCTATGCGCGTGCAACATGTGAAGCCACATACTTGGTCTATCGTTGAACTCTCTGGTGCAGATCTCACAGCAAAAGACAGTCTCTGCTTCCATCATGTTTTCAATGTCCTCATCATTCATAGACTTGGGTATTTTGCCGACAGTAACTGCAGACGTATCAATTCCATGAACAGCTCGCATGTGTTTATTTAGAAGTGGTCGTTTTGTGAACGTTTTCTCACAAAGCAGGCACGTCAGACTTTCTTTATTTTGACTAACTCTAGCGAAGGGATTATTTGAAGAAGTGCTCTTTGATTTTGAGGGAGCACGAGACGGGGGTTGAGTATTGAAGGAAGAAATTGAGGGAGAGGAGTTGGAAACAGTATTAAAATTACCATTTAAGTTGGAATTAGATTTTGTAAGATTACTAGCATTGGAGTTTTGCGCACTGGCGTTACGAATGTTAGCAAAAATATTACTGTCAAAAAATGATTGAGACATGGAAACCTGATTAATTACCGAGCTACTACTTTGGGCAGAGGTGTTGCCATTATCCATGTATGCTGAGTGACCTTCCAAATTTGCATCACCTGCTTCTTCATCAGCTCGAGAAATTTTTCTTGGCATTGAGTTTTTACGTCGACTACCACACGCTTCATCGATGGATCTCTTTCTACTTTCGGAGTTCAGGATCTGAAAAGAAACAATAGAAATGTAAAAACAGCACAGTACACAACTTCATATTTTCAAAATTTCCGGCCTACAATTACGTTTTCTTGACAACTTCCACCATGACAATGGTATTCAGTGACGATTTTCAATAAAGTGATGTAATGGAATTAAGATATAAATTTTGGAGAGCTCCAATAATAAACTTTATTCTTTTAAATCTAAATATTCATAGTTTTGAAAATTGTTCATTTGACTTTACTTAAAATAAATGTCTGCATAACAAACTAAATTAAAAACCAGGCAAAAAATTGAAGTTGATCCCATTTTATTACATACTTTCATTTATTCGTTTTACAAAACCAGGCAACCATGTAAAGCCAAACCATGTAAGAGGCAGGCTGAAAAATAAAAGTCAATTTCATTGGGTTACTCGTTTTCATTCATGCGTTCCACCATTTACTGTTTGGATTGAATTAATCATCAGACACTGTAATAAAAAAAAAACTTTTGAAAATTTTCAAAACTTTGAATGAAAATGAGAAGATGAAAGGAGGAGTAGGTTTTAAGCTTAAATTGGTGGAACAGTAAGTAGTAATCCTGTGGTTTGCCGGTAAAATGTCACCTGAAGATCTGAATGTTTTGATGAAAACTTTGACCCCTCCTCATTAGGGGCATTCAAAGACCTACATTGAAAGAATGAATGAATAAATAAACAAACAATTAAAATAAAATAAAAAATAAATAATCTTTCTTAGAACAATGAATTTTTTGCTGTACTTTTTCCATCATAAAATCTAAGTTTTGCTGCTTGGAAAATATTAGTAGTATCAAAAAAAGAAACCTGAAAAACCACCATCATTCAAACTTTTATCTCATGGTCCAAAGAAAAAGCAAGCCTCTATTCAGCTAAATTTTTGTGGAGAAGCTGACGAATTAGCCAATTTGAAAATAAAATATGAAAATATAACTGTATGTTCAAGCCGAAGTATCAAATCACTTCTCATATGATCTAGTTTTTACCAGCAGAGTCCTTAGGGATCATATTTCCTCTCTACACATTTCTTTGCTATTTTGGACGAAGAGAATTCACTATTTTTTTAGGTTTGCCCGCCCTTCCTACAGTATGTAATTCTCCCTGGACTCCTTTCTGCTTTAATTCTGTAGAAGTTGTTTTTGTAAAGGAGGGGTGGAACCAACTATTGAATGATTTTGCTGATGACGGTTTAGAGTTGAACGTTTGCAAAATGATGGTAATGGGTAGTGTTTTCGAGAATGCTGCCCCACTAAGGAAAAAATCCGTATAAACATTCCAGAGTTGTAAAATTTTCTTTGATAAAATGTTCATTTTTAAGAAAAGTGATAAATATTTTCCCTTGAAATTTTCTGATGATTCAGATCTGATTGCGAATTGAATTCTCGGAAAAAATGGAGGAGAAATATTCACAGATTTTCCTAGGAATTCATATTATATCAAAGCATTTTTGACAACATCTTAAAGCTCATGCGGCATTCTTTCATGGCACGACAATATTATTCTGTATTTTTACTTGAATTATGTGAGTTTTGATTTTGAATAAGGAAGTAACTGTTTGAATTTAATTTTGCTACGTTTATTTAGTCTAGTTCATTTAATGCTGTCCTTCACTTTTTAGGTTACTTTGCTGTTCTTGGCAGAGGCGTGGCGTGCTTTGCGATATATCGATTGTTATGGCATTTAAGCCTACAGAAAAGGATCGATAAACAGGGTGTTCGCAGTGAACACTTTAATAATCGATTCTTTACCGTAGGTTTAAATGGCATAACAATTGATGTATCGCAATTCACGCCATGCCACTGGTTCTTGGGTAACTATGCCCGTTTTGTAATTTAAATAAAGCATTACTGATTAGCAAAAAACTTTAAATTCACCTTTCGCAGCGGTGATGGAGAGCCCAGCGTGTTACGCGAGCTATTTACCAATTGTTGAACATTGTTGGCTTGAGAGGTCTGACTGCTTGGCGATGTTGAATTGTTGGAGGGTCCAGGTACTCCATGTTTCGACCTTTGATGTTCAATCAGATTGGCTGGCGATGAAAACGTTCGGGTACATGGCTGGCAGAATATTGCTGGATGACCTCTGTGAGCAGTAGCCATGTGACCCCACAGATGTTTGGACAGAATGTATGATTTGGAGCAGAGGTCACACTTAAACGGCCTGAAAATATAAAGTAAGTACCAAAATTAAATTAATAAAATAAAAAAATAATAATTAATAAAATTCTCCCCCCTCAGTTTCGTACTGGTGCGCATTTGAGTTCAAAAAATTTAATTTTGACTTTAATTCTAATTCTAATTTTTGGTATTTCCTTGGCTTTGTTTCCCAGGGAAATGGTGTGGACCCAGCACCATTTCTCCACCTTATTATATACAGTTCAGGCCACTTCTTAGTGTTTAATTTTTTCATTACCAAAATTAAATCAATATAACAGGGTGCCCAGCCAATTTTGGAAAAGAATTCACCTGACTTATGTAGGTGATCCAGGTCAAATCGAAATCTCCCATTTGACTTTTTCCGAGAAAAAATCTTTTGTACTCAAGGTTAAATTGGATACGGCTTCCGATATTTAAAAAATTAGCCAGGACTTACATTACTGCTTGTCCATCAGATTTCCTTTGATTTTTAATCAACTAATCGAGGCCAAAAATGTAACATTGTGGGGATCAGATTGAGAAAGAAAAAATAACTGAATGTTCCAAGACAATTTCTAAAAATAATTAATTTTTTATTTTTCCGGGTGCATTCCGTCGAACGTGAATAGTGAAAAATCATATGATTTCACAAAACCCAGCAAGTAAATATAATGTAGCTCTGTATGATTTTTGAGAGAATAGAATTGAGGAATGATAATTACCCTCAAGAAAGTATTACCCATGCAGAGCACAATAATTGCCTATGCTGCATGCAGGTAAAACCCTATTTTAACATTTGTATCCTAAGCTGGTGAATTTTTAATCCATTGCTTCAAATCTTTCTATATGTGATGGTTTAATGTGGAGTTACTGGTATGGACTTGACAGATGCTAAAACCCTGATGAAGCTTTGGCCGAAAAGTTGGATAGAAGACAAGATAAAAGAATTTTTAGTACCAGCAGCCGGATTGTTGAACCTTTAACTGGCTATGTCGGCACGATAAGACAAGACATAGCGCCATCTGCGCCGTGTAATATATCGTTTTTCGATTCTTGTCGTGCCGACATAAATTTCAACAATCAGGCTGCTGGTAGAACATTTTTGTTCTTAACAACCAAGCTTATTAGGTAATGAGCCAACAACTAAAAGATTCTGTAACGAATGACTGCAGAAAGAGAGAAAGAATTAATAATGGTGGTCCAAAGCGAAAATGTGAAACAGTGGACCATTCGGAGAAAAGACAAAGTTTTCTGATGCTGCCAAGATGGTGAAATTTCCCATTTGTTCACTAAAAGAAATCTGGAATCGCTCTCATGATAAGGTTACTTTCCTTACGAAAAAGGCAAAGAAAAAAAAACCACTAATGAATCCGTTCATATAATAAATTTTGATCTTTAGATTTCGTGCGATAACACAAAAAATTAGCTTTCTTTCGCTCAGTTTTCCACATATTTTCTCATGTCTTGTGGGAAGCACACAGAAAAACCTCGATTCAGGCTTCTAAAATATCAGAGCCACATTGACACAAAGAATTTTGATGGTTTGATGATGTCTTGATGTATTACCAAAGATACATATCCTGAAAATATGAACATAGAATAGTAAGAATGAAAACGGGTCACTTAAGACTAAAATATGAAAACACTGAAAGGCAGGATGTTTTGAGTCATTAAAGGTTCATTTTTAACTGCAAAAAACAATAAAAATTGGCTAAAAATAGAGTGGTTACTTCATTTAAGTTGTTCTTACACAACCTATTACAAGCTCTACTAATTTTTCCAGTTTCTTGCAGCTGAAAATCAATTTCAAATGGATAAAAAATACTGCCCTCTTAGTGTTTTAATATTTCAGCCTTGTTTTACCCATTTTTTCTATCTTTTTTCTCATGTTCATATTATCTGAGGCATGTCTTTTCTATTCTGTTGTTGAATCACATTTTTGTACCAATTGCTTTGACGATAAAAAAATAGATAATTACTCACCTATCAGGATTGGCTTGTGATTGGCCTGAGGACTCGCCCTCTCTACAATTCTTGGAATGCAAAAATAATTCATTCTGATTGATAAAAGCTTCGCCACACTCTTGGCAAGTAAATTTGTACGCGTCTGGAGCCCTAAAATTATGAAGAGATTGCAACAATGTGAAATATTGGTTCATTAAGGCTTGAAAAATAAAAATTAAAATACTTTCAAGTACTACTTCAACAAGCATTTGTAATCAAAGACTAATGTTTTCTCAATTCTTTCATGAGTTGTACCATTGATGTATCGTTTGTAATCACCCTGACTTGTATATGGCTGCAAGGCAAAACATACCGATGAAGCGTCGTCATCAGCAATGAATTACCATTGCAGTTGCACAAATGGAGAAGCTTTAGATTTTTTTTTTAAAAAAAAATGAAATATTATTACTTATGTGATTAATTATGATCTCTGAGAACTTCACAGAGAAAAATTATGAATTGCCTTTGTCACAAATGTGCCGTCATCATAGTACATCGCTAACCAACATCAGGTCAGTTTCCATCAAGTTATGGATTTGAGTGGCTTACTGAAAATCTAAAAGTTCATTCGCAAATTTTTTAACTGTTGCTAATTCAACTACTTTCTTATATTTCTGCAGACCTTCCACGGACAGAAGCTGTTTGGAATGTTTTTACTTCTGATTAGGTAGGTTTCGCTCTGTCTACGCAGAAAAGATATACAAAATCACCAGTAACTCAGATAGATTCTGATAGGACACCCTTGTACTGCCATGCTATGAAAAAACACAGTATCTAGTGAATTTTCCATTTCAGGGTTATTTATAAAAGAAAAAAGTAATCCCTAAAATCTGCTGAAACCGATCAAAAAACACCAGTGGTGCATACTCAAAACACTTGTTTCACCGAATGTGGATAAATTGAGGAGTTTTGCAAGGGTAAACAACCATAGGACTTCTGAGCAGAGAGTTTGAACCTATTCATACGACTGTTTTTGTGAATACGTTGTGCTATACTAATGCCTGCATTACAGTGGCGTGGCGTGCTTTGCGATATATCGATTGATATGCCATTTAAACCTATGGAAAAAATCGATAAACAGGGTGTTTGCAGCGAACACCTTAATAATCGATTCTTTACCATAGGTTTAAATGGCATAACAATCGATACATCGCAATTCACGCCACGCCACTGCTGCATTAGTAAAGCACAGTGTATTCAAAGGGGAATCCTTATGCCTCTTATGTACTTTGAAAAATATGAGTGTCTCATTTCCCAATATGTAAGGAAACATCTCAAGTTACACTATTCAACATTTTGTGTGTCTAACCAGAGCTTCTATGAGCAAGAAGTTGTACTTTCATAGATCTCATGGTACAAACAATTATTTCATAGGAAGGAAAAAGACTTTACACCTAAAGCAGTTGTTAAATTACGTACCCATACATAGCCATGTCCATTCTTCCAGCATCTTGTAATTTCGCCTGTAAAGAAAAAAGTTGTGTGAGAAATATGGATAACAAAAGTTAAACTGGCAAAAAGGAGACATTTGAGATCCTGTAATTTAAATGAAACTCTCCGAATACACATGAGTACCTGCCTAAACTTTTCTGTGTGTGAGCTTATGTAGAAGCTTTTGATAAATCTACACAAGAAATTGACAAACATGGAGGTAAGTAGTGAACCAATTTTGTTTTAATACCTGTTTCCATATTATTTTTGGAAAAATTAGTAGCAAAATTGAAAAGAAGAATATTCATGAATCCAAAAGCAAATCTCAATTATTTATGGCTGAAAAAGTTTTTTTTTTTTTTTTTCAAACCTAAAAACGAACCAAAGTATCCAAACATACAAAACTGAAAAATCATGAACATTAAAAATCCTTAGGATACTTTGAGCTTGCTGTTTATAGACTTTAAAAGTAGATCAACATGTACCGGACGTCAGTGAGAGTGTTGTAAGATTTGGCATTCAAAAAAATGAAAATGTCACTAGATAGCAGCGAAAGCAGCTAATGAGTAAAATTCAAGACCATGCAATAAGAAAACTTTAACTCAGACATTTTAGGCTTCACACAGCTATTCACATTTTCATTTTAGTTGAACAGAATCACACCACATAATATTGAAGTTCAACTATTTGCAATTGCAAGAGGTTTCAAGTTTTATTCCTCCATTAGAGGCAACTTCAAGATAATTTTAACAACTATTTTCACTTTGAACGTGAGATAATGTGCGACTGGCTACATTAATTACTTACTCCAAACTAACCTTTTATTTTTTTTTTTTTAAAAAAGAAAATGCGACTTAGTACATACATGGTTTTTGCTGGCCTTGGTCCAGTTAAAATCACGTGAGCTCAGTCCAATTAACATAATATTTTTTTACAACTTTCCGACTATATGACACAACTTTTAACTATTTTTAATTTGAAGCAGCTCATCAGTGGAACTTTGAAAACTTTTCCTTGGGTTCTCATTCTTTGTTTGAAATAAATCTATGGATATGATTCAGATGTTCATGATTTAATGTTGAACTTTATTATTGAAATGAAAGAGTCAGGAAAACGGTCCAAGAGGTGCATTATGTTTTCATATCGCAACTTCTTCTCGGTGTCCTTCCATGTCTGGTACAGACATTTGAACTAAACATGTGCGTTTCTGATAACCTGTATAGCAACCACATGTTAAAATTATAAAGGCACTTGATGATACAGGTACCAGTGACGGAGGATTACACCTAAACTACACGAGAGTTTGAGATTCTTTTCCTGCAGAATTCTTGTTAACTTTACGATGAAAATTTTTTGAAGTTTTTGAACGGAAGGATTGTATTTTGCAGCAAGATTTTGTGATAAACACACTTTCATCTTGCTGCAAAGATTATCTCAGATAGTTTTGCCAAGTAGAAAGAAAATGGAATACCTTGGAATAATCCGTTGGCTGTGTTGCCTGAGTGTCATATTGTTCATCTGGCTCTTCCTGCAAGTAGACAAATAAAATGCATGTTTCAGAAATAATGAAAAATACAGATTTTAAATAGGTTGAACTCATTGTTTTTGTGAGCAATTCCTGAGGTATTTTGTACATCATTCTCCAAAAATTAAACAGAAGTTACTGTTTCAGTAGATGTTGAAGCTGTTGATTGTCGAGGGTTGAACCAACCAAGCTAAGTACTAAGACACAAGCCCCCACTTAATAAAGAATTGATATGGTGTAGTTTAGAACGCAGCCAGTGATGTCTTTCTTTCATGAAAAATTTCTTGTCAGTAAAGACTATTTAAAAATAAACAGCGAAATAAAAACAAAATCTGCATTGTCAAAGTAAACTCCTGCAATACTGTTTAGTTCCTTTGTTCCCTAAATGTAACTCAACAGTCCCATTGATCTTTGGAGATCGCTGAGCATTGGATAAAAATATTCAGCATCAATGCTTTAACAAGCAAGAAATGAGACACTTTGGATGGAGTTTGACAACACTCTTTGTTTTGCACCACGCAATTCAGTTTCAAAATGGTCCAAAATGGTTTGTCTGGATACAGCATCTCAAGCTGCCTTCCTCTTTGACAATAAGACAAGTCCTTGTCCTTCCCAGGTTTTCCTTGTAATAAGAATTTCATTTTGGATTTTCCACGTCTTGTTTTTGGAGTAGGGCACACTATTGCTATACGAATGAAAGCATATTGACAGTGTAAGTCCGCAACCGCATATCTCCGTTTGCGACGTTATAGACTCCCTATCACACTTTATTTTTGAAATGGAAAAGTACTCAACGGGTATACTTAAAAACTGTTGTCATTTTTCTCATCTGTAGGAAGAATATTCTGTGAAAATTTCAAGGAACAACGTTGATTTGTTCTCCTTTAAAAAAATAAAATAGGAGCAGAGATTTTCAAACACCGCAAACAAGGTATCTATGTGGTTGCGGACTTACACCGACAATATGAATAACAAGAGAAAGGGCAACTTAATGGCGAACGCCACATAGCCTCCTAATTTTTCCAGCCTTAGAGGAGATGAACATCAAATTTGCCTCTATTTCCATGATTAATGAAGATGCACCTACTTGTGGTTTTCCGAATCTTTTGAAACTTTCTTGGACTCAACTATAGATTGTACCTTGCAGAATTAAAATTCATTGTTATAAAAAATGGTTAGCTTTTTGTGTGTGGCTAGTAGAACTTTTTAAAATTGACTTACTTTGATTGCAAGTGGGTCTTTTTGGTCGTGGACATTCCTGTTGGACAGAACTTCCAACTTTGAGATGACATCCAGACATTTGCATCGAAATTCATAGTAGTTTTCAAGACATGTCATGCATTTATAGCATACAGAGTTTGGCAGCTTTTCAGAATGGGAAACCTGGAAAGCAAAACAGCTATCACTTTAGGAAAACATAAGTAAGTACTTAAAGAAATAAATTAACGTACAATATAAAAGTGTGCAACAATGTATCCAATAATAGATTCATACCTAATATTTAGATCCCATCCTGAAAAAGGTACTGAGTTTATAAAACTGGTGATGTTCCCTTTCAATTTGATATGTGAATTGGCAAATTTACTGCCATCATTCATTTGAGCAAAGCCTTAACCCATTCCCATTATTTGATAAGTATACTTGTCAGCACGCGTTTGGGACATATCTCAGTTGACGAGTTAACTCGTGCAATCTGTCAGCGTTGCTGCACTTGAGTGCCATCTTTCGGAAAAGTGGATAAACACGACCAAAATAACCGTGTAGCAATGCCGACAGATGGCGCAAATTAAATTGTCAACTGAGATATGTTCCAGGCATGTCCTGACGAGTATACTCGTCAAATGATGCAAATGGGTGAACTCCACTCAAGGTTTTTCATATTTATTCTTCATATAAATTTGTTCTGTCAGAGTCCATGCCAAATAAGCTAATACACTTAAAAACTACGACAGAAGATTGTAGGACATCATTTTAGCATGGAGAGTAAATGCAGGAAGCAAGATAGCAGATCTTCTGTGGCAGTCTTAAAGTGCGTGAACTTGGTTGGCGCAGACTCTAGGAAAAATCCTGCGGTCTGATTATCGAAACTGTGTCAGCCTGACGAGACGAAACATTGCACTATCTCAACCATGAAATATATCGCATTTCGATGTTGTATCTGACTGCTTTAAACTTTCAATAATAAGCCTGCTGATGATTATCATGATTCATTTACACCCTGATTACAATGCCTCAGCTCATATCTTAAAAATTCTGCAGGAACAAAAGCAATTTGCAGTTGACACTAACTGTAAACAAAACCTTCATTACGCAGACACCATAGCTGACAAGGGCCTCATTAGGAGGGGAAAGTTCCTCGGTAATGTGTTTTCGATTATAACTGTGATTCTAATGAGTACACACAGAGAAAAGATGAACCAGGAAGAGGACCAAAACTGAAGGTGTATGTAGTGTCGAATACAGATGAAGGTCCTTGAAACACCTCGGAGAGGGACTAAGGGAGATTGACCCAAATTGATGCGCTTCAGCGCAGTGGTACGACTGAGAACTACTATCACAGAGAGATAACTAACACTAAACAGGTAGACTGAGATGGTCAAAGAGCAGTAAATAGTGGGGGGAATTGTGATTAAAATTATTGAAAAGTGATACATGAGCTAATGAGCATGATCAGTGTACATGCAAAGGTAAATAAAGGTACATGAGCTCCATTCAAGCCACTAGCAGAGGTAAACAATGACTGATAAAGTAAATAAACGGCTTTCCTTTCGCGTTACCTTGACTGATAGGCACGAGAAAATTTTCTCAACGAGTTGTTTTTCCCTTCCTTTGTCGCTGAATATATTGATTTGCACATCGTCATTGGAGGCACACAATCGGCACAATTGGGTTAAGTTCTCGGGAGGCTCTCTCCAATCCATGATTCTAAGTTTTACACTTCACAGGTAACATCCAAGACAAAGAAAGTCACATTATCGTGGGAATTAGGATAATCCATACGGTGAGAGTAGATATACTTCGGGACGCCGTTTTCTCCGGACACGGGGCATGGTTTCCGAGAAGGGCCTTTCAGCGAGATGGTGACAAAATCGAAACTTGAAGAGAGCTCTCGTCCTGCACATTCACTTGAACACTCCACAGGGAAAACAAACAGAAAATCCGCGATGAGAGGGTAAGGAAACGGAATCTAGCTCATCGCAATGCCTGCAGCAATTACACGACACCCAAACAATTTCGAAACAAGCTCGAGGTGGACTCCCATGATGGGCGAAATCGACCTCGCTGGACAACGCAACGGGCTACGAGCAACGGGGTCGCCGCGGCTCGGATCGGACGGTCTCTCTCGGATTCGGGCGGTGATGGCGGAGCTAGGACAGGGCGACGGGCGGTGCGCGGCGCGGCGGCAGCTCGGAGACGCGTACGGGTTCGGGCGAACGCCGAGCGGACATCTGAAAAATCGGGGTACCCAACTTGCCAAAGGAGTCGTGGTGAGTTCGGAGGCCCGAGTTCCACGGTGACGGTGCTCCGCGCAGATCCGAGAGGCAGGAATTGGGCTCGGGGCCGGCGGGGAAGGAGCAGGCAGGGGGAATGCGTAGGGATATCGCCGGCAGGGTTGCGGTGGAGCCGAGCTGGGCAGGGGGCGGGCTGCCAGGCCAGCTGTAGTGGTACCAGTTTACGAACGGCTTCCCTCTCGATCTTTTGTTCGGGGAAGGTCCCGTCTGCCTCTGCCGTCGCCGAAGCTCCGCCGCTGCCTGTCAGCCGTCAGCGGTGCTCGTAGCACCGTGGCCGCCGCCCAGCCGCTGAGCCGGGGCCCGCGCTGCCTGGCCTGGCTGCTTTGAGAAAAAAACCAGGAAACCAAAGTGGCACTCGGTCGAGTCGCCATCCTCGGCGTCGCTGTCGCCTCCGTTCCTCGCCTCCGAAACAGGATGCCTGCACTCTGAACTCCGTGTCCGGGCAGCTGGACCCGGCCGGCGTCTTCGAAATTTTTCGGCCTGGCCGGCACCGTCCGCGGCCTGGTCCGGGCCTGCCTCAATCCTGACTCTGCGCCACGTCTAACCGAGGTAGACGAGGAGCATAGCTTTTCGGAACGTAGGGAAAATTTTTGCGCCGGAAATTCTAGCCACGTCTTAACGACATAGCCGGGCTCAGGATGTAGAAAAAAATCCGTATTGCATTCGTTCGCAGAGAGAGAAAATTGCCCCTGACAGTGGGGTCACTTCCAACCGGGGTGGACGAACAGCATAGCTTTTTGGAGGCTTGGAGCGCCAAAAGCCTCGGGGAAATTTTTACGTGGGAAATGTTTGCCACATCTCAACGACATATCCGAGCTTAGGATGTTGAAAAAATAAATCCTTCCCTGATTCGTTCTCAGAGAAAGGAAATTGCCCGTGACAGTGGAGTCACTTCCAATCGGGGTGGACGAGCAGCATAGTTTTTGGGAGGCTTGGAGTACCGGAGGAGACGGGAAAATTTTGGAATCGGAAATTTTTGCCACACTTCAATGACGTAGTGGGGTTCAGGATGGTGAAAAAAATACCTGGTTCTATGTCAGAGAGAGAAAATTGCCTCTGTCACTGAGAAGCGGCTTGGACGCCGAGGGGAAATTTTTTCGCATTTCCGGTCGTAGGAAGACCGAAAGAATTTTCCTGACTTCGAGGTGAAGGCGGGTGTGTATCTGTGCGGCTTCCATTCTCGCCGAAGTACGCGCAACCAAATCATAGCCATAGACATAATATGCAAACTGCGTGTACCTATTTTGGGGAGCGTGGAGTGCGTTGATTTAGTGACTCTTTAAATTGACCGGAAACGCCCCATGCAAAAGTTTGCATACAGTGCAGGGGCGTCGTTTCTACGTAATTATTCATTTGAATTTTTTTTTTCGATCTTACTATGGCAAAAGCCGGCACTTGGCTGATGCAGCATGAAGGTTTCAAATTAAAAAGTTCATTACCTACATGAGCGATTAGACGCCCAGAGGGCGGGAGGGGAAGGGGGCAGAATTTCGGGTTGCTGCTCTGCCTTCAGGAAATGGGATTTCAAACTTTTTATGCTCTTAGTGCATACGGTTGAACCCGCGGTTCTTTATCTGAAGCTAGATGACTTTTGCGAAACATGTCAGGTATTCTCTGGCCATAAAAGTGACACCTGGGTCCACTTAGCCGCTTTCACAGAGGCGGCGGGCTCCCGAACTTCCCCTTTAGGCTTATGGCATGGGATCTTGATGAAAAAAAAAATTTAAAAATATACGCGTGAAAAAAGTAGGTACTGCCTTTTAAAAAAGGAGTCAAGATCAGCCCGTGCCGGTAATAAACCGAAGGCATAATAATGCAAGTACGATTTCCTCGGAGCATTGCCAAATTTCGATCATTCGATAATTAGGCAGCTATTTGCTTTTGCATGATCGTCCTTTGAAATTCGAGAGCGTATTTAAAAAGGCGTATCATAATTTTATTTACAATTAGTAACGAGAGTAAATAAATCCGGGTGAATTATTCCGTAATGAGAGAGTCGGGCACGCGAATGAAACATCATCTATCACTGTCTTCGCATCGACAAAAGACTCCGAAACGGCTCCTCTATTACGCGAAAGGGTCACACAACTATGAAGAGATTAGCGGCTTGTAAAGGAACTTTTTTCGTTTTATCCTTCAATAATGAGAGGGAGAATAAAGGAGGGGTGTGCTAGGAGTGGAAATAAACACATTACTTATTAATTGATGAGTCTGTAAACGGCGCGCTATTGTTCGGATGATGAAAGTATCTTGCCTACCTGAGGTTATATTGGTATTCAAGCGGAGGGTGAGAGGGGAAGGGCGTGGGAGCCGCGAGATGGAATGGGGGGGGGGGGG